>JAZHYW010009115.1:0-114694 GCA_037355805.1 Ixodes ricinus
TATATATTTCTTGCGCAATGTATTTAACTTTACGTTCCAACGTACTTAGCAACCTTCGGCGTTATGAACTTGTTTTTGATCCGGGCAATCTGCTTTCCGGCGATGGGCATGTCGACTGTCAGTACAAGAGCCCTGTATCCAGCTCTTTCGGCGCGTTCCACAACGTCCCTGGTGATGCTTCGGTCCTTGAAGATGTACAACTGGAACCAGCGGAGCCCGTCTGGTGCTGCCTTCTTCACGTCTTCGAGACTGATGCTGCTGAACATTCCCTGAATCAGCAGGGTTCTTGCACCCTGAGCAGCTAGACGGGAGAAAGAAGGTGTGCACTTTGGTTCGCTGTCCATCCATAGGCTGCTAGGCTGCAACAATGAGCGTCCCGCGCTTGCAGAACTCGTGGTAGCCACCTGTGCAAGTCCTTGCAGCATCTCATTGCCGCTACTTCCAGCTTGGCGCACGTAGCTTTTGTGACGTTGTTAATACCACATCGTGCATCAGCCAATTTTCGGAATGTATTTTCTTGCACACAAAGTGGAACTACTTTTTAGCACAATTACGAGTGCGGGTTAGTACGTAGCACGAGTGTTCCATCCCCAACTTTCTTGGACATCAACGCCTCGACGCATGCCCTACAATAATAAAAAAAATTACTGAACAACAACACACATTCCAATGTTCCCCAGGAATATTTCACGAGGCTGACATAAAATATCAATGCGCAATTATGAAACTTTTGTAGGGCGGATAGTTTTTATTCCGTGGCGTTACAGATGTTTTTTTTTATTGAATTATATGGGTTAGATATACAAAATTGTAAACTTCTCCTTTTATTGACAAAATGGCGTAATTTTTCCTAGGACTCTAATTGTCTGGGTTTAATAGAACGCAAATCAATTAGAATTTTGATATTTACTTGAAAACGTTTCATTCCCGGAATGTCCCATAAAGTTCGCCATGCTCTTTGATTGAGCCTCCACAAGAAAAAAGGAACTATTCCGTCTTGTTATAAAAAAAAAAGCGCATTTAGGAGATTTTTTGTTTGCGCCAGCTCTGTGGTACCATGCGCATACTCTGAACTACGAGCTCACTTATATCGGTCGGGATATCTTTATATGGATGGAAGAGAGCAAAAACGCACTAGACGCCAATAAAATACGATGGATGCTGGACGGAAGATGTTTGTGCAGAGATAGTGATTTTCAAACCCCTGGCGGTGGCGATCTCCCCGTCTTGATTCGCCATCTTCTGGAAGGCTGTTGGCGAGATTCCAACTGGCATGGACATCACTTGATCTCCCAGCAAGGTTACCTCCATGTTTCTCTGGGCCACGTTACGGAGTACCTTCGGTCTTAGGCGTAGTCTAAGTGAGCGGGCAAAAAAACGAAACGTTCGGGAACCAGTAAATATTAAGGTGGGTTAGTTGGATATCCATATTACTCATGAATAGTGCGAAGGTCAAGTACACACTGAAAGAGGGAGCGCTAAATATTATAGACAGAAATAATTAAAAACAACAAGTACAAAAGACAGCGCCCGGCTGCGATGCCCTACATTAACCGAGTATCACACAACATGAAAAGGTTGTCTTCCAGATATGACATCCCTAATATATTTTCAGCACCAAACAGTCTCAAGAAACTGTGTCCTAAGACAATTGTCCCTCAGGAACGTCGCAATGAATGTTACTTGAAACACAAGAAAACACATATACTTTGAAAAAGCAGGTTATATATGAAATACTCTTCACCTATGGCAGAGTAAACGTGGGTCAGTCAGGCCGCGGCATGAACATCAGGTTACGGGAACATGCTTTTTCACTCAATTCAACACCAGCGGGCATCTAGAACTGCGCTTAAGATACTGCCACTTCGAACCGATACTAACAAAAAAAAAGGTCCTTGGAAGGATCGGGAAGAAAATATCTAGATAACTATATGAGGCGATGATCATCAAAGAAAAGAAAAACTCGTGCGTAAGTGCACCAAAAATGACATTAACGGACAAAGAACTTAATCCCCTTTACATTCCTACGTGAGGTTGTTTCAGTGGATTACTGTCAGCAACTTCCTCTTTCTTTCTTTCTGCCATTTCTTAGCTTTTTTTTTAAATTTAACTTCCTTTGCCCATTAAGACAATTCTATTTTGTGAAGGTTTTTACATGCTGAAAGGAAAGACGAGAAAGAAACGTTACCTCTTTGCCTTCTTCGCTATGAGTATAAAAACGACAGTTGTGAGTTAGCGCTTGTTCCGTCAGTGTGTACTTGACCGCGCAATTTATTATTAATGTTCAGGAAATAACTTTATTTACTGCATATTGGTGGGATAGGGCTCAGCCATCTTGATTGATGGTTGGCCACAATCACACAACAGAAACGGAGGGGCAACGGTGGAAATGTTTTTCAGAAAGTCACCTGGTGAAACTCCAAGTACCACTATATGGAACTGGGAACTAACATTTTTAGAACCATAATGCGATCAGAGAACCATCAAAGTGACATTTTTAGCGAAAATAAGGTAAAAAGGAGGACGTGCATATTATCCTTACTAGAATAAACATTTGAGTATCATAGGTGACAATCCTACGACTTGCCTCTTTGTCGGTTTAGTTATTTCATAAATAGGGCTAATTTGAGGTGCATGCCAACACCATCACAGACCTTTACAATCAAAATCATCCGCCAAATCCTAAGACGCGACTGATTTCCTGACACTTACAAAAAAAGATCAATTGTTTTACCTGTGGTATGCAATCTTGTTCTCACGCAACGTCTGCTCCATGTCTGCCCCGACGTTGAAATAGCTGGCCGCAGCGATGCTCAGTTTAGAGCAACCGAGACGTTCAATGTCGTCCACTGTTGCCACCAAGTCATCAGTCATGGCATTGTCGGCCGTGGTCATCTTAAAAGACGTATTCTAATCGCACGGGACTTCTGGAGGACCCACTTTGCTGCAATAGAGATAAAGGCCAGTAGCTGTTTAGTCGAGCTGTGGAGCACCAAATGCCTAAAACTCATACGTTATTTTTTTTAAAGTTTAGTGGGCTTATGTTAGTTACAGATTGGCTTTTAATTGCACTACGGACGAGACAGCTGGAAAAACAAGGCATATATCGCACTCCTAATTCTGAATTTTAAATTTCAGAGACGCACGCGTGGCTAGCATAAAGCAATCCGCCAGCTGGAAAAATATGGCACACTGCTGTGATTATGAGAGTGTCTTGTGGACGTCATGACATATTTATCTAGGGTGACGTCCAGAAAGGAGCGCTGTCCGCAGACAGCCGAAACAAGCAACCACTTTGATAGGATTCTTCTCATTTTCTCAGAAGACTTTTGCAGGTTCCTTTTCCAGCGAAACAAAATGTCCTCATAAAGTGGAAGATCAGTGATTCTAACTACTCCTTGAGTGCCCCTCCTTAGCATTATTCTGACATTAGATAAACGCAGAAAAATAAAAACAAACATTTGTTACAAACGTTTTAGTGTTTCTTAGTGGCTTTTATTACCACGTATTTTATTTAAGGCCATTGGGATTCATAGACTAATTCACGGTGATAGAAATGCTTTAGGTGGCGTAACGCTGCGCCTCCACCGAAGGAAGAGCCACCGTGTCGAAAATTGGCACGTCCTCCTAAGCCTCCTAAAGCCCCTCTATCCTGGGAAAATGTGGCGACATTCTTTGAACTAGCCGCCGCGCACACTATTGGCCAGTCGTCACATGACATCTGGCTTTCGTTTTTGGACTTCCGGTCGTCATGAATTTCCCAAGATGTTGCTACGCCGCAGCTGACGGGCTGCTGCGCCCGTAGAAAAGTCGACCGGAAAGCTTTTCAGTGTTCCCTCTGAAACGGGAAATGAACCTCGGAGGAAGATCTTGCTTCACCGAATCGGTCGAAAAGATTTCAACCCGACGGGAGCCGTAAAGTTATGCGAGGTAGGTGCTCTGTATACTCATTAGCATGCAAAAAGACAGCTGTTTAGAGTGAGTTATGCATTCCATTTAACCGTAAACGCGAGCGATGTAATAGCGAGCACAACATTTCCAACTTGGCATGCACGGACGCTCGTGCCGTGGAAGTAAAGGCCCCTACGCACAGTTGCGTTTGAGAGCGTTTGACTGCGTTGCGTCGAGAAACGAAAGCGAGTCACCGGCACATCTGTGCTTCGTATGAAGCGTGGAATCCAATTCAAGGAATTGCTTGGGACGCGATAAAATAAGTATGGATGTCCTGCGTTCTCGCTGTCGCAACCACGGTGGTCGCAACGCAGTGAAGCGCTCTCAAACGCAACTGTGCGTCGGGGCCTTAAGTCGTTCAAACGGCCTGCTCCTGCTCGTGCTTGTGGCATCGGCGTCGCTCCCAATATGGTGACGTGACGTGAGTACGCGCTTTCGATCAAGTGTGCCGCGTGATCGCTCTGCTCGTCGTAACGCATCACATTGCTCTCGACACAGTCGCCTGGCATCGTCAGAGCGCCGCACGTGGCTGGCGTCGCTCCATAGACATTTTGTACGCAAACATGAGCGTAGCGAATTGTGTCACCGTGATCGACGCGCACCACGTTTGGTGTATCAGCTGACTCGAGTATGACAGCCAGCCAAGGCATGTTGCGATACGACGTGAACAATGCAATTCGTTTGAGTTGGATCCAGACGGTGTACTATGACGTGATGCTTGTCGCTGCAGCGTCGGCTACCAATGCATCTCGTTGATTCTTGCAGAAGCATAGACGATCGTGTCTTCCAGTGCCATCCAGGTGCGCGTTGCGTTTCATCGAGCTCGCATGTCTGGCCCAGTAGTAACGATTTCCATGGCAACGTAACCAACTGTCAGTCTTGACGAGCGTTCGCAACGTTGTCTTTAGGCTATTCAGCTCCTGATCTATACAATCGGCTTGCTTGCGTAGTGTCGCGAGGCAATGCCTACGTTTCACTGCATGTTGATAGCAGCGAATGGTATGAGGTCCCATGACCGATCACCAGCCAGTTTGCTACGCATACAGCTGCCGCAATGCATGAGAGAACTTTAGTCTTCTTAATGTGACAACCTTGGACAGCTCTGCGTGCAACCACGAGCAGCGTCGCGTGCATCTCGAGGGATGGCGCTGCCTCTGTGAGCCATAGTTGCGGCTGCTGACGCATGCGCCAACCTTTATGCGATCGGTCTAGGATGCGTACGGAGTAACGCGCCTCGTCAATGTTGCGTACGTGCTCGCGTACCATACTTTGTTTCGCACAGATAGCTTGCAACGCTGCCGCAGCTGCGGACCCGAGCATTGGGCTGTATCTATACTCCGTTTCAATATAAGTGCGAGCGCAGCCAGTGCGACAAGCAGGAGTATGTTTTCTCTGACGACGCTCTTACTGGACGAGCGTGTGTGCTTAGCCTCGCTCAAAGTGCGTTCGCTCTCGTAGCGTCAATAGGGTCTCCTTCGCTCGTAGTCTTATTGAAACGAAAAACGCAAGCAAATAAAACATTTGAGATCAACCCCACACTCGCGCCAGCAGCTTTGACAGCGCGCAAACTTCACGTGCAGGTCTTTGGCAGGCTAACCTAGGATCTGCAGAAACGGGCGTTTGAGGTGGCGTTACACGATGTGCTCTCGACTAAAGTCCGATCTCTTCAATCTATTACAGGACCACTTCAGTATCGACCAATTCAAAACACTAATCATGCAAAACAAAGGAGAGCAAAAAATTGAGGAAAGATGCTCTCCCAAACATTTCTTTTTTCGTTACCTTCAGACCATGAGAGTAAACCACCACTGCAAGGGAACTGGAAATGTAAATGGTATGTACAACATCTCACAAAATATATATACTTTTTCTTCAGTGAGACACGTTGCATCAGTTTTATGATACAAATTCGATGCACAAACTGATGATTTTGGATGCCTCTTTTACAAAATGCAGTTCCATTTGTTTGTTTTGGTTGCCTCCCTAAAGTCCCCGAGGCACCCCCAGCAAAACCTGAATAGTACACCACAAGGTAGTGCCCACAGTACTGAAACATCCCCAGGACAGACTGCTGCAGCAACCGCAGCTGCTCTTTAGTTTGGCTGTCCGATACTGTTTCGTGGTCGACCGAGGCCTATCTACCACTAGTGCCATCTCTGTCCATTCTAGGAGTGTGTGTCCTCCCGAGGGCCCCCAGCAAGGTCCAAGCGGAGCTTTTCCCTCGGGGCAATCTGCCGCAGTGACCACAGCTGTTGGTGAGTTTGGCAGTCCGATACTCTTTCCAGGTCAACTGAGGCTTCACTACTGCGTGGTGCACGTTAAAGACCCCAGGCTAGCAGTTGTACTGCACTGGCTAAATTGCTCATCTAAAGCGAGTGACTCGTCGCAACATTAAATGGCTGACCAACTACACGCTGTATAAATATCCCCCAACCACAATTATTATTATACAAATTATGTTAAAGCAGTTACACAATTCAGTATTCAACATTGCGTTTCAATGGTTGCCTCTACATGCGGGATTGTTTGGTAATTCTGAACCCGATAAACTCGCAGGAGCAACACATGAACTGCCGCGCACTATTCCCAGTCCAACAAATGTCAAGACGACGCGAACGTTCATCAAGAGTTACATAACTGAACTTGCTCCGACCACATACTCCAAACATCAGCCATGCGTCACAAAGGGTCTCACAAGAAAGAAGAGCACTCTCCTCTTAAGAATAGCCAGCAAAAGTGCATTTACGAATGTGTTTTTTTTTAATATCTTCAACAAAGATTTTTTAGTATCCGAAATGCAACGATGAAAAACACATTTGCCACATCCTTTTCAACTGCGAAGAATATAGCGATCCACGTCACCGGTTCGTCACTGAGCTCGCCAGAACTGGTCTTCGTGATCCAGACGACGAGGACATCATCTATCCAAGTGGTTCAGCCCGTCGCCGCCAAACAATTCAACACCTGCTACTGAACCTTCTCGACGAATCCGGTGTCGCAAATGGCCTGTGAAATAACTCGACATTAACTCTCAGCGCGTTCACATCATTATTTTATTTTTCTCAATTTTCCTTCCCCTTTCCCTTCCCCCCCCCTTTCTTTCCTTTCTCTCTAATTTCTTTCATGGGGAACCAGTTCAGCATTCTCGCTAGAACAACCTCCCCTACTTCTCTTAAGTCACCTCTCTCTCTTTCTCTCTCTCTCGACACGGGCACTGCAGAACAACCACTGAAACACAAGAAGAAGAAGGAAAGGATCCGTGAAGATTCACCATGATGTAGCACAAGCTGTCATTTGCTTATTCGAGCTCTTAACGCATCACAAGAACGTCTTAGGCTTCTTTGAAGAAATTGCTTGTTGCCTACATACGGGTAGGACTTTTCAATCGAGATACCATTTACCATAGAAGCGAAACCCACAGCAGCCCCGCGGGCCGCACTACACGCGAAACTTGGTCCGCAAGCAAGCCTTCCGGGATTAACAACGGCTCATGCGACATCCGTCAAACCACGCGATCACGCTCCTGCCGTTACATGCGCAAAGAGAGCGGAGTCGTCAAGCGATAAAAAGTCTACGGTTTACTGGTCTGGCGAGTGCACGACTTCAACCACGCTTTCAGCTTAGGGAGGAAGAGAAAGAGAGTAGGAGCTGAAAATCAGAGCTCCTTCAAGGCCAGAACGGGGGTGCACTCTATAAGACTTAATTTTCGGGCATATCAACAATGAACACAACGAGAGGATGTGTCACATGTATCCTCTTGAAAGTTCGATCCAAGGTTGATAGTGCAGTGAATGCTATGTGTTCCTTCGGCTTCAATCAGGTGCCGTGTTCTGCGTTATCACCATCTTCGAGACTGTTGTGTTGCTAAGGTTGAAGCTTGGGCGAGTTGGTACGACATACCTAAAAGCATCCAATAAGATTTAGTCCGCGTTCAATAAAATTTAGTTGCGAGTCAGCGTTCTGTCTATGTCTTCCTTCATTTAGTCCGTCGCCTTTTGCGCTGTTTTCATATTTTTAAGTAATCAAGTGATACTAACCGGAGATACGATTGGCCTAAACGCGCGCATAGCGTCCACTCTCCTGTCAATACTGAGTGAACAGGACAGCTCCATGAAGGCCAGCTTTTGGACATCCAGAGAAGCTGTCCAGCCCAGACGTGACTCTCTAACGGGGCAAGTTTGACGATACCATTTTTTAGGCCGTGTAATCCAATTTATTATGTAAAATGAAGAACTGAACTGCGCATATTTTTTCGCACGGTGTCCAAAAATAGATAAATAATTTTTTATTCCTTTACTGTTTTATTTAAATATAGATATATATACAAAATTTTTATGAATACATCTAGAATTATCTTACACTGTTTGATTCGCATTTTTAGTCTCCAATTTTGGGATTCTTTACATCGTTGTGGCATTTCTGATTACATGGTTTAAGAAATTTCTGCCGTAATGTTTTTCTCATTCATCTCTGCGCAGCACGATTTCACATGGTGCGGCTGTGTGCTCCAAGAAGCTCCAACTACTTTAAAGGGGCCCTGCAATCATATTTAAGCGTCTACCTTTTCTGTGGTTTCCACGTCTCTTGGGGTTCGGAACAGGCACGGAGAGAGTAACTAAATATCAGTGCGTCATATTTTAGCCGGACGACGCGGAAACCTCCTCCACCTACGGGGGTGACACGCGGTGCCGAAAGTGCGCGATATGTGAAGTCTTTGGTCCTTGGCTTACTACTGGTCAGAGCCGCTAAAAGCTTTTTTTAGTTGACATACAAAATATAAGTGGCGCGAACCGCTTCAATTATTTATGTAAGTAGTTTTTGTTCATTATTTTAGATCAGAAAAGAAACAAACACAGTTTATAAAGTACGGAAACAAGAAATGACCCGTCGACAAACCCGCCACCAAGCGGTGGAAAAGCGGCGCATACTATAAAGGGGTAGTGGGATCAGGCACCGACGAGCGGCGAGCGTAGAAAGGTCCCGGATGTACGCGGCGGCGCTGCGGTCGTATACCGGCTCGAGGATCCAACCGGTTCCGAGCGTTCCGAATGCCTTCGGCGCAGGTTTGGCTAGCGCTGGCCGTCTGGCGGGTTGGCAGCGCGAAGTGGCTCCCGTTCAGAACTGATCTTTACCCCGTGTTTGCTGTCGTTTGCTGACCAATGAAGTGTCATGCCGAATTAGTCTTTAATCGCGCAGCAAATGAAATGCGAGCCGCCCTGGCCGCCATCTTTATAGAGCCTATCCGACACATGCTTTCGTGGCGCCCTCTCGAACCGTCGACACGGAGTGCGGCAGCCGTGAGCGCTCGCTGAGCTCACTACCCCTCCTCTAGTTCACGGCCACTCGAACCACGACCAACGACGTCATGAAGGAGATTATTTTTTGCTTGTTTTTGTAATTTTAATTTGCTTATAACTTTCAAAATAAAGCGAAATTCGAGAAAAGAAATGTTTCATTAAGTTAATACGTTCAGTACGCTCAGGTTCGGTGCAAATTAAAAACCAGTCAAAAAGTTGTTGCAGGGCCCCTTTAGTGCATCATATATTTCAAATAAAAAGAGACGAAAGTCACATTGGTCACTGTACGATAGGAGCTACGGTTCAGACCAGCGTTCCAACATGACTATCTGTAAACCGATATTGCACCGTAATCCCTCAAGCGGTCTTGAAACTCGTGAATATAAAGCGGCATGTCAACTTGCGACACCCACCCCGTCCGATCACGGCCCGATCAGCGGCATCAATAGCCGACAGTTTACGTCATCTCATCTTGTTGTTACGCCACTGAGACACAAACACACGGAAACATCGGCGATACTTCCAGTCTTCCGTTCACAACGCACAACACTGCCATCACCATGTTGCAGCCATGTTGCTGACACGCAGAAATACAAACCACCTTGATGGCCGGTTGGGCACTCGGCACGGGAAAACAGAACCGAACTCAGCACAGAAGGCTCCCAGTCATCCGGCAGCAAAACTTGCCTGTTAGGGACGCAGTTTCCGCCGGTTTCCCTAACATCGTCAACGTCGGCGCGTCGTTCCACAATCCGGAGGCGGCCGTCTTAGCCCAGTGTACGTGGCGCTGCTGGCAGTGGTCCGGAACTTTGCTGTTCCTAACGGCTTCGTTTGCTCGTAGGATAAAATTAGCGGTAAAAACATCAATGCAGCCGAAATGTCTTGGCACCTTGGGACTGAGAGACGGAAATCCATGCGACCTTCACTGCCGCTGAAGTTCCGTCAACTCATCAACATTTATTCAACAACGCGCACGACGTGCTGGAAAAACGAAATCGAAAGAAGATGAGGCGGCTGGGCGGAGACGAGAAGAAAAGAGAAATGCCTCGTTCTTCTTTTCTTCTCGTTTCTGCTTGGAGGTGCGTCAGTAGACGAGAGGAAAACGTGCCGTTGCTACACTTCTTTTTGTTAAGGTGCATACTGCACCGCTCTTCCGCGCACTGCGTCAGCGCCAAACAGTGGAGTAGAAGACGCCGCGCGGCACGCACCACCCCTGCAGAGTCGTTTATGTAGAGTTTGGCGAATATAAGGGCACTCCATTGGCTGATATTGTGTTGATGACCTTGGGCGCAATAATTGACAGCTCTTACGACCTGCTACTATAAAAATATTCCCATAGCGGAGGCAAGAAGCTTAAAGGGCGATGCAACAATTTTTGAAATTTGCGCAAATACCACTTAAAACGGATCCCTGACGTTAATGACCTATGAAACACGCGTTCGTTTTTCACCCCACGCAATAGAAGTCCCAGAAAAAATTAAAGAAAAACGAGCATCGTTCACCCCTCAACTCGCAGCCAGAACAAGCGGCCACGTGATCTGGAGCCGACTATATGCCGCCAATGTTGATCATAGCCACGCGCTGGTGTCGGCAAAGCACAGGACACGCGCTGAGTTCCCACATTGTTATGGCTCGGCTATTGTTGTCGTTGCAGCGATTGGACACTGGCCACTACCCGAATGCTTCTCGAGCTAGTAATTATCACGAGCCCAAATCGAGTGCCCACGCAATGCTCGGGTCGAATCTATGAACCGCATTCAAATATCGTCATATGGGTGTACTGCGGTCCCCACGTTACGTCATCAAATTTTGCAAAGGAGAGATTGCATGAAAATGATCGCTTTTATCCTTGAAATTACACCGCAACAAAGGAGTTTCTTGGCCAGTGGCGTTGCGTGCGAGTATCCTTGAGTCCCACTAGTACCAGTAAGCTCGTGTAAAGTGAAAAACATTCTAATTGAATATCGTTGCACAGCTCCTTTAACAAATGTCCTCCAGTGACAATTTCTAGGCAAGGATGTATTCAAGTATCGCATTTTAGCACGCTAGAGTTAAGATTTCAGACTGTTCGTAACTGAAAGGGTAACGCACGTTACGTTGTCGTCACGGCGACATTCAGAACGCACTCAAGCTTTCTTTCGACTGCACTCGCGGCTGCGAGCCGCTGCCACGGCCACGACGGGGTGGACATTAAAAACCAAGATTCCACTCCATGGGAGTTTTGACCCAAACCCTGAACGCGCATCCCACATTCGCAGTTGCGTCTCATGTTTCAAAAGATTTTCTCGTCAATATCATCTTTCCTGGCTCAGTAAACGCACTCTGCACCCTGAAACTCTCTTTTTCCACGAATCTCTTTTAATTATACATTCATGCACTTTCAGCATCGTCCAGAAACAAAAGATACCTGCTCCCTGCTCAGCGAATCCTTCAAGGTCAACCCAGCATATTCTTACTTCACATGTTCATCACGGGGGGGGGGGGCTCCTCCAATCATTAGACTTTTGTATATATGGCTCAGCACCTCTGGTGCTCCCTGCGTCTGTGCCGAGCTTTCGCAAAAACTTGCAGCTGTTTTTTTTTTTTTTTGGGGGGGGGTGAACATTTTATTAGAGCACTATATAGTTTTTTTTGAGCAGAATGGTGCAATCTAGAACGCATCTCTCGGCGACAAGCGGAAAGCGCCCGGAGGTTCCAACTCCGGTCACAAAAGCATGGGGAGCGTGGGAAAATCGTTTCTCCTTCATTATTTTGGGGATGTACGGAACAACACTAGTTTTTGACGTAATAAGGGAACGTTTTACAATAATGTTTCACTAAGTTGTGGGCCACATAAGAATGTAATTTGTTTTAGAAATTGCCTGAGTGGCATCATGCAGTGGACGACGGAGCACACTGGAGGACGATCGCTCGGAAGCACCTACGTACATCGACGGTCTCACGCTGTTCGTAAAACGCGCGAAAAATACGTCCCACCGTTCACGTGACCCGCTTCGGCCAACCCCAAAAACTCCATCTCCGCCGCGTAAAATAATCGTGTGCTTCAAACGCCATTGCCTTGGAAATTGCCTTCTCAAAATTTTTACGCGCGTGCAATATTATAAAAACTTTGATGAAGTGTTTATTGCTTTACCGAATTCCCGACAGTCTAGTTTTTAAAAGTGTGAACTCGGCGTTTATTCCTAAACCAGCCGTGTTGCGTCGATCTTCTTGTGTTCTCCCGTAAGGCGGGCGCCTTCTGGAACCGCGAGTACCACATGACTCGCGCCAAGCTGCTCTCTCGGCCATGTTGTCGGCCAAACGCGCGGATCGAAGGATTACCGTTACTCTGCTCCTAGGAGCTATAGTGTGTTCTACATTCTATATAACAGTCACTCGACTGTACAATCACAGTCGAATGATTCTTGTAGCAGTAGAATTGCTCATTACTAGAACGTAACCTTGCGCAAACGAATCGCCGGGTGACTCCACTCGCTCGCGTCAGCACTTCATCGCACAAACTATGCGCAGCGGCTCCATTGCTGTACTTGCGCGAGCGCCCGCTCAAGAAAGGCTGCAAACACTCGCGCCCGTGCCCTCTAAAACGCTGCACGGATTTCTGAATTACAGGTAAATAAATATATACGGTAGTTAAAAATAGGAAACTGGTATAATTGCGATCAAACTTCCGATTTTAGTTTTGTTTTTTAGCAACATCTTTTGACACAGTGCCCTCTTCTGGCAGCCTTGCACTCCGTCTTGTTTTTATATGGAGCCTTTTTCTCTGGGAAATTTTTGCTCCGTTTTCTTTGAAGTCCGACTTCAGGGAATGCCACAATCGGACGGAGCCAATCAAACAGTACCATAAGATCATCATCCCGGTGCTCGTTGTCCTTATTAGTCTGTTAACAGAGACTAATTCGATCAAGCATAGTGGATGCGCCGCGAGTTTGCGGTCGTTTCTTGTGCGTGAGTGGTTGTAGCCGGCGATGAAAAACGCACAAAGACAACGCGCGCCATGACGATGCACTTTTGGCAATACTTGATCGCCTCCATCGGATCGTTGGCTGCGGTCCGACTTAAGTGAAACCGAGTCTCGTAACATCACGGTGGACGGACCCTCGAAAAATCGCTTCATCATTAGTTGATCACTCGTCAATCCGGTGGGCGTTTACGCTTCAATGCAAACTAGTGTAGTCAAACAGACGTTTCGTTTTCCGTTTTCTTAAAAAAACAAGCGGTTTATTCCTACGATACCCGCTCGTCGCCGAGACGGGTACGTACCTTCCGAATCTCGTTCATCTCGAGTCTACCTCTTTTTCTTCTACGTGTCCACACGCAGCCTATCTAGGTGACGTCACACACTGATTTATATACTTCATCGCGTGGACCGGTTGCGGCATGCGTTCGCGGTTCTCGCGCACACGTGCCGACGGCTCCTGTCGTTGACAACACGGCCATCCTCCATCCCAGTCGCCCCGGCTGGGTCTCTTTGTCGATGAAACTCTACTATATCTGTGTCGCTTTCTGCTTCCGTTGACAGGCCGTCGTCGCTGCTCTCGGTGCTACTCTCAGCGCTGATCGCGAAGCGCTTCATCTGTTCAACAGCGGCAATACCTTCGTAGAAACGTTGCGACCGTTGGGTCTCCGGTAGATGTTTAACTTTATACCTATCGGGAGGTACCTTCTCCACAACGATATACGGGCCTCGGTATTTAGGGTGCAGCTTGCGCGACTCGCCCTTTGCCCCTGGATGTTTTCCGGATGGAACCTTGCGATATAAACACTCCCGACAGCACGCAATATGTCGCTTGACGTAACGACGCATTCTCGGAAACCAATACCTCTTGGTGAGTAGTGCCATGGTCTTCTCAACAGCAAAGTGACCGACGTCATCGTGGCATCGTCGTACTACTTGCCAACGTGCTCCTCGTGGCACAACCAATAGCAGACGCTCTTCTCCGTCGTCATGGACCCTCTTGAAAATCTTGCCCTCTGCTAGCACGTACTCGTTCTTGATACGCTGCGACTCTTTAGTTTTTGAAGACCCCTGTAAGTAGTCTTTGATTCCTTGTAACGTTGGATCGGTCTTTTGGGCCAACACCAACCAGTCATCATCAGAGAGCTCTGTAGCGAAAACGCTGACGCCCGTGGCGTCATCCATTTCTTCGGGTCCCGATGCAGGAGCCCTACTGAGCGCGTCGACGTGCTTCATCTTTGTTGCCTTCGCGCACCCCAATTCCGATAGGGATGTAGCGAAGCAGTCGCGGTAGTCATTAATCGTGGTGACGAGGGCTTTCTTTTGCGAGTCAGAAATAGATGGACCGACATCTACGTCCTTTGTTGCAATCAAGGTTGTCGGCTTTCTTTCGCTGTAGTTTACGTACGCGTCGAGGTTGGTGTTAGCGTCTTCTTCCGTGCACCATGTTCCTCTAGCGATCTGTTCGTTTTCAGCGACGATCAGCGGCGTAGCCGATATGTTAGTTACGGGGATATACAGTTCTCCCAGTTCGTCTTTTCTCAAAACACAGGTCGGGACGTAATGCCCACGCGATTCGTGGATACTGCCATCAATAAAGATGTCTCCGTGGGTTTTTTGCGTCCCTTCTCCGGAGCGGAGCGCAATAATCCCGACGTAGCTTGGAGGGATTACGACCGCTTCTTTGACCCAGAGGCTTACGCGTCGTGGAGGCAGGACCGGTATCTTAAGACTGGCCAAAGTCCCGTCCTCATCATCAGACGTGTCACGCTCTTCAAAAATGCGTAGGGTGTTCTTGCGACGTACCACCGTAACATGCGGTTGTTCAGTAAAAGGCTGTCCGACAAGCAGCGGAACAACCTGCACTGCGTCGCGCACCACGTACACCTTGACATTGGCCTTGGCTTGGTCGACCGTCAATGTTGCTTGGAAACTGCCTAAAGGCGTCGTTTTTCCAGAGCCAAACCCGTTGATTGTGAATGGACGATTCAGCGGTTCGTAGGTCACGTTCATCAGCTGCGCTTCGCTTTCTCGTAACGTTACGCACTGGCTTCCCATGTCGACGAAAGCTTTGATTGGCTTGTCGTTTAGAATCGCCTGCATGAAATACTTCTCGTTTGGCGCCATGCAGTCCCACGTCTTGTTACCTTGTTGGGTTAGAACGGTTGCTTTCTTGTCACTCGTGTTCGTTGAGTTTCTTTTTTGAAAGCAGTCTTTCGTCTCGTGACCAGATTTCCCACAATTGGTGCATCTTGGTTTTCGCTGAGGTTTCGGGCATGCAGCCGAGAAGTGTCCGTATGTCGAGCAATTAAAACAAAGTGGCTCGCCTGTTTCGTTGAATCTTTTTCGTGGAGCCCTGGTCGTCGGCTCGTTGTTGTCTAGACCGGGATTTTGACATTGACCAGTCGGCGGTTGATGAAGGGTTTTGGCCCGAGTCTGTTTGATCACATCGACTCGTTCATGCAGTCGCTTCATGCACCGAAGTAGCTCGTCTGGGGTGGCGTAATCTCGCACGCTCAGAGACCGCACTAAATCTTCGTCTTCTAGTCCAGTGATCAGGTACTCGATGCACGTCCCGTCATCCAGGTTGCAGCGTCGTGCTTTCGCCAGCTTGTCATAAAAGTACGCTTCGATGGTCTCGTGGCGCCCTTTCTTTCTTTTCTCCATGTCCCTGAAGACGTGTTGAAAACTCGATGCCGACGGAAAGGCCTTTTTCATTTCCACTTTCCACTCGTCCCAGGTTCGTTGAACAGAGGTCAAACCGTCATACCATGTTTTTGCGACGCCGTGAAGCTTGGTGAGAGCAAAGCAGGTCGTTTGTCGATCACTCCATTCATAGGCCGCAGCTAGATTGTCAACCTTGTTGAGCCACGCTTCCACCGTAGGCTGGGTGTCCGATGATGGATCATATACTGGCACCAACTGGGCGCTTGTCGTAGCCAGCCGTCCATCCATGGCGCTCGAAGCCCCCGTTGGTGGGTGACGTTGTGGCGACTGTGTCGTTTGGAAAAGCTGGGCCGCTCCTTGCAAGGCCTCGCGTACCGCAGTTTGTATCGCGGCCTGCATGAGCACTTGAAAGTCAAGGACTCCGGACGTTGCTCCGTCGGGAGCCAGGCCGTGGTCGCTTGACGTCGCGGTGTCCCTGGCCTCCGTCGTCAAATTGTCGTGTTGGCGATCGTCGTGGTCGGAGTGTTCGTCGCGCACCTCCGCACTGCTAAGCATATCTGTGGTCGTCGGATCATCCTCTCGTGGGGTCCCCTGCCCTTGTCCTCCTGTCGTTAGCTTACGTCTTCTCGACATCGTGATTTTCGTGGACGAAGCTCTCGTTGAGGATCTCGGGTGAAGCAAGCGTTCGTAGAGCGCTACTTACGTTGTAGCCTTCAATCCGAACGGCTTCTCGATTCGGGGCCTCTTGATCCCACTTCTGAGCTTTTCTGTAGTCAAACAGACGTTTCGTTTTCCGTTTTCTTAAAAAAACAAGCGGTTTATTCCTACGATACCCGCTCGTCGCCGAGACGGGTACGTACCTTCCGAATCTCGTTCATCTCGAGTCTACCTCTTTTTCTTCTACGTGTCCACACACAGCCTATCTAGGTGACGTCACACACCGATTATACTTCATCGCGTGGACCGGTTGCGGCATGCGTTCGCGGTTCTCGCGCACACGTGCCGACGGCTCCTGTCGTTGACAACACTAGAATCACTTCTTTTAAAACAGAGGCATTTTTATCAATCGTTTTATTTTGCATCGCTCCAAACAAAAACACACCGTCAAATTAATAATGTTAAAATAAGTGGTAACTTCCGAAATCGATGGCAAAGGAAGAGGGGAGGGTATAACCAGAGGAGACGCTGGAAAGCAAAATATATAAACGTTAGTCTAAGAACTCTATAAAGTACAATACTACCGATAAAAAGACTCAACTCTGAGCAAAACGGAAGCAGTTATTAACGTGGGCAAATCTAAGAGCCAGTGTTGGCCGCCTCGACGAGTTCTTCTTGCATTTGCTGAATATAGAGGCTCATGGGCGAAGCGACGGTTTCACCAGACGGGACAGACCACCGGATCTTAGCCAGCTTCCTCATCGTCCCAGAAACGCCTTTCCAGAGAATGCGCTTCTTTTCAACCGCTTCTGTCATCATACGCTCGACTTGAAGATTGTAGGCTGTCTTGCCGATGGCCTGCTTTCCGTCGGTGTAGAGCTGAAGCACCTTTTGTTTGGCTTCCGAGTCCTTGCACATGTCCAGTACACAACAGGCTGTATAGGTGTTCAGCTCGAACATCACCTTTTCTGCTGCAGCGGGGGTGATAAGGTGACACGACGGAGCAATGTACTCGTCTACCCTGTCTCTTTCTCTTTCCTCGTCTCGTATGGAAGTATTTATCTGGTCCTTTTGTTGTTCTTTATTGCACATTGAAATATTGCCTTCGTTTTCGCAATCCCTCGGTTTGGAATGGCTTTGAAATACAATGAGCAAGTCATCATCGTCGTCGCTCAGCGAGGCAACTGTTGATGCCATGGACGCAGTGTCCTGCTCACTTCCACTAGCGGCGAGGTGGTCTGGAATCGAATCCTCCACCCAGTTATCGTTTATAGATATCACGTCATCGCGTGCTGTAGCAGATGCGCTTTGAAGGGCTTTTGAAGGACCCGCCTTGGTCGACAAAGTCCTTTCCCTGTCAAAGGCTCGGGACCTTTCGATATGATCTAAGCTGCTTGAGTGAGCCAATAAGGGGTCACTGCTTCGATGGCCTAACTCGGTGGTACCATCCGGGCTCGGGACCCGGTCGATCCTCACGCGAGCTCTGGATGCTGCTCTGCTGAAGAGCTTCGCTCGCTGGTTCGGTCGTTGGAATAAATGTGCTTGCTTGCTCGTGGCAGTGAGCTGAAAGAGTTTTGCCATAAATTGTAGTGTGCATCATTGGTGCAATCTTGGCGATGACAGATGTCTTGCGAGAAGTTTCAACCGACTTTGCGTCTGCCACTACCGAGCTAAGCTTGCGCTTGAGGCCCCGAGAAGACAACTCTTGAGGCGCTAACAGTTCTTCAGAAGGATGCAGCTGTTGAGCAGCATGCCGCTTCACCAACGTCATTTTCAACTCATGCAACGCCGTCCTTATTGGCGTTTTTTGTTGAACTTACGATGAGGTCTCATTCATTGACGTGTCACTTGTGTCTCGCTGGCGCCTCCGCTACCGTAGACTGCCCTGCGTTTGTTAAAGGCAGCTGTTGCGTAGTTGTTGTTGGCTGTTTGATTGCCGAGGTCTGGGCAGCCATTATCGCAGTAGGCAGCGCCGTCTTTGTCGTCGGTAGTAAGGTGTTTGCACCTGCCAGCCATATTGGTTGCAGTGACGCCTTCGATGAGGTCCGATGTTGTGGCACCTCTGCTGACGACTTCTGAAGTATTTTGGCTAAAGCTTGCTGCGTCATGTTTATTGGGATATCCTGTTGCGTCATCTTTGTTGACTTCTGCAGCAACACCGGTGATCCAGATGCAGATTGCTGTGGTATCTTTGTGTGTGTCTGAAATGAGGAGGACATTGTCATCCCTTGCAAATGCTGCCGTTGGCGTTGGTTGCGGTGCTTGGCGTGATATCTCTAACTGCGACGTACTAGTTTCCTCCAGCGACATACGCATCGCCATTTTCTGCGCTGCCTGTGTTGGCATCCCAAGTGGTGCTCCTGGTAATGTCTGTGTCGAAACTTTTGTTTTCTGCATCGTCATCTCTCTCGATGCTTGCGGTGGGGTCTTCGTTGATGTCTCGCGGCAGCGTCTTCGTTGACACCTTTGGCGGCGTCTTCGATGACATCTGTGACGGCGTCTTTGTTGCCGTCTGTGGCCACGTCTTCACTGACGTTTGGAGTGGTATCTTTGTTGACATCTGTGGCGGCGTCTTCGTTAACGTCTGTGGAGGCATCTTAGTTGGCGTTTGTGGCGGCATCTTCGTTGACGTTTGTGCCGGCATCTTTGTCGATGTTTCCATCTGTGCCTCTGCCGACGTCTGAGGCGGCGCTTTCCATGACGTCTTCTGTGGTACCTTCATTGAAGTTGGCAGCGACCTATTTTTTGAAATATGCGTTGGACCATTCAATGACGGCTGTCGTTGTTCAGTTGGTGATGTCTGTTCTGTTATTCCAGTCACCGTCAGTCGCGATTCTGTAGCTGTCGCCTGCTGCGACGTACCCGACGATGACGCAACAGGCACATTCCGTAGTGTCCGTTGTGGTGAACGCGTCGATTGCGGCCCTATCTCGCTTCTGTGCCTCTGGCTCCTGCTGAAAAGGCTGCTGCGCCAACGGCGATCTTACTTGAGGCGTCCAGAAGGTCCGGGGTGGCCTTCTGCAGTTGCGACGTGGAAAGAACGGCCGCATTTCGTTGCTGTGCCAGGGAAGGACGGCGGGTCCTCTCGGAGAGTAAAAAAGCGGCGGCCTTCCGGTATTGAGCCGCGGGTGCCACTGACGGTTGTCGTACCGGGAGTCGTAAAAGCCGGCATAGTTGGGATTAGGATACTCGTCTATAACCACATAGTTATTACCGACTCTATGATTGGGGCGGCCGTTCGCGACGTCGTGATATCCATACTCGGGACTGGGACAGGGATACTCGTCAACGACCACGTAGCCAAGACCACATTGTTGGTTAAAATTATTGTTCATGATGCGAAAAACTTTTTCTATAGCTCCGCGACTGGTTGTGAAAAGAAACGCTTAAAGATCAAAGGCCGAAAGGAACAGGAATACACGGACGTTGGGAAGGTGTTTTTCGCTTCCGGCACGTTCGCTATTCTGGTAATGACAAGAAGTGCAGCCATTACAGCGATATCCTGGCTCTGGGCGTCTTTATAAAATATTGGTTATCACTTTTCTTTTTCTTTTCTTTTTCCTCCTTCTTTTGCTCTTGGAGCGGCAAACTGATAACTCGGGGTTGAGCCGCACAGTTTTTTTGAACGTGCCATTTTTCTATTTGCCTGGAGGATAAAAATATCGATTAATATGTGCTTTTGTTTAGCTTTTAATTCTCTTGTGCTTACATTGCAGGCAAAAGGGAGGCATTCACGCTACTTGTGTGGAGCACAGATAAGTGAACAATCGTTCGTTTCAGCCTAAATCCAGACGCAACCAACGGTACGAGGTGATAGGACCAATCAAGCGGTGTCAAAAGTGCGAACCACTAGGTCTTTTAAGTTCATGATTGGTTCAGCGATGACAGCCGGGAAACCGTTAGGAAGAAGGTCTTGGATTTCTTTTTCTTTTTGCGGAGACAACTGGAATACTGTGCTCCGGAGCATTTTCTTGCCATCAACGACTTTGCCAGATCTGCTGCCATGTCGGCCGCCGAGAGAAGGAGTTTGGACCACCAGAAGAAGCTCGTATCTATCTAACTTTATCCCACCGTCTCCCAAGAGACTGACAAGAGGTTCGTGAAAAATCTGTCTTCGAGATAACCCTCTGACACCGAAACTCTTGTTCTGGCAAAAGGAAACAAGTTCAACCTAACCACAACAGCGACGCCTATTACTTCGATGGCAGCTGCTGTCGAATATGGCTTGCTCGAATTAGACCCCTGCGTCCGTGAAAAAGCCCACCTCAAGGACATCGGCGTGCTGTCCAAGGCGCACCGACGAAAGCAGTTAAACTACACGCCGGAAGCGAAGGCAGCCATTCATAACTTGAGAGAAGTCAAGAGCATCGTTAACTTCCCTGTCGACAAGGGGAACGCAACCGTGCTACTCGACCGCGCAGACTACGATGAGAGGGCGCTCCAGCTTCTCAACACCGACGCATATATGCTTCTGCCAAAGGACCCGACTGCCAAGATTTAGGCAAGTCTAAACAAAATGCTTTCTATGATATTTAATAAGTACCCTGAGTCCTCAAACATTTCCTTCAGTCTCATTTTCTGGAACAGGGTCAGCGCCGGCCTTCTATGGCCGGCCGAAAGTGCACAAGCCAGGTGTCCCCCTCCGACCCATAGTGGAGTTCACCACATCTCCGTTACGTGCGCTGTCCAACCATCTCCACTGACTGCTATCACCACTAACTGGGAAAACCGACACGTGTGGCATCACAAAAGGGGGGGGGGGGGGGTCCGACACGTGTGGCATCACAAAGGGGGGGGAAGGGGGGGCGGGGGGCGGACCGTTTTAGGCGCAGCGCTTAGGGGTGTCGCGGCGGGCCACAAGAGCGAGGGGGGGGGTGCCCTCGTGACGTTACTGCACGTACGTCCAAACTTCTGAAGACTTCATCGAGCTCACATCGTGCCTCGCACTGCGGGACGACGAGAGCCTTGTCTCCTTCAACGTCGTGTCACTTTTCACTAGTGTGCCTTTGCCTCTGGCAGTGTCTGTGGCGCGGACGGCCCTCTCGTCTGACACGAGGGTCTCCGAAAGAACGTGCCTTGGGGTGGACGAGATTTGCCGTCTACTAAAAATCTGCCTCCCCAAAACTTTCGCCGCGGAGCGGCGTGAACGCAGGCGGGGGCATGGGAGGGGGGGGGGGGGCGGGTTAATACACGCGCTGTCCGAATCCGGAAATTTAAGTTCCCGCGCGTTGCCGAGCAGCTCCATCCGGCATGAGCGTCGTTGATAGGGGGTCTATCACCTGTGCCGTAAAAGTTAGTGATGGACCAAATCTGCCGAGCTTCAGATTCGGCAAAGTTACGCACATGCCGAAATTTAGAAGGAAAGTTCGGCACAATTCGGCAAATGTTTGCGCGCGCGCACGAACACGACGGGGCCATGGATCGCAAATGGACGCCGCGCAGTCGTGCGGTTACCATCGTACAGTTTAGTACAGCCAGCGGTTACGGCGAGGCAGGCACGTAGCCAGGAAGGGGGGGGGGGGGCCTCCATCGAATCGAAAAACATGCATATTTACAATATTGTTAACTCTTCTGATGAAAGCTCAGCAACCGTTGCATTCACGCCGCGCAGTCGTGCGGATATGATGATCATGGTATAAAAGAATGGGTCGGTAAATGACACAATCGTCAGCGAACAGGCGCACAGAAGAACCTATATTAGGTGGAGATCATTACTATAGATTGGGAACAAAAGGGGGCCAAGTACGGTTCCCTGGGGGACACGTGACGTTACGGTAGAGGTGGGAGATTTTACGTTGTTAACGGAGGAATATTGCTTACGGCTAATTAGGAATTCAAAAATCCACTTAACAACAGAGGGATGAATATTAATATCGTTAAGCTTTGTTAAAAGACGTTGGTGTGGTACTTTGTCGAATGCTTTGGAGAAGTCAGTGAAAATGGCGTCGGTCTGAATATTCGAATCGAAGCTTGAATAAATATCAGTAAGGAAGGCGGTTAGCTGGGTTTCACGAGAGTAAGATTTACGAAATCCGTGCTGATGTTCAAAAAGATGGTTATGAGAGTCAAGAAAGTTTATCATATATGAGTAAAGTATATGCTCCATGAGCTTAGATGGAACACTGGTGAGAGAAATGGGACGGTAATTACTTATTAGTTGGCGCTCACCAGTTTTGTGAACAGGTATTACGTTAGCTATTTTCCAGACTTAACATTGATATTCAGTGTTTTCTCACGAAAAAAGGTTTATTTTTTTCTTAACCTAAATGCAACATGTAGTGCCTATTGACACAGTTATTACTAAGTTAATTGATATTCTGCAAGATAATTGTATCGGTGTCGCTTTTGTGTGTTTACTTCCAATTTTAGTGTCTGCTTCCAGAAAGTAGTGTGACAACAAGGTTGGGTAGTAGCCGGCCCAGTCACGAATCACGCTACGAGAGTTTTGATTTTGAGATTTCATCAGCGCACGCCTGCAAGTGTGTTTACATTGTTAAAAAATAAAGGCAATCACTGCTTTCTTACTTTCTCTGTGAGTCGCCGTTTTGCGCGCGAAAACGAATGCAATGGTTGCTGAGCTTTCATCAGAAGAGTTAACAATATTGTAAATATTGAAGGGGGCTTTTAATGGGGATGATTTAATGGAAGTAGGTTGGCAACAGACTGCTCTACAGAACGGTTCGATTACAGTGAACTAGAATATAGGGGTAGTGGAAAAAGCGTCGGCGCCGACCCATCGGCTGTGTGAAGCCAGATGTGTAGACTGCCGCGAGTGGCGCTGTTGTCGAAATCCGGAGGACTTGGCTACTGTAACATGGGATATGGCGTCGCGTACGTTCTCAGATGGTTCCTGTGGTGTCTGTGGTCGTTTTCGCGATTTGTTTTCGTGAATGTCAAGGGCTTGGCATTGTGATTACATAGGTTCGAGTCTTGTCGCTAAGCAAGTGAAAACGAAGAGAAAGAAGACGGATCCACACCGCTACGCGCCAGCATGCAAGACTGGTTACCCCGGTTTTCACTACATTGCCCAAGTAAGCATTAAACATTAATTCATAGACGTTGAAACACCCATAAAGCATACATAGGCCACACTAATGAACCGCTAAGATCAAAAACAGCTAAGCTTGGCGCGAACTTCGCTGGCAGGAGTGCTCCGGAATCGAACACCAGCGCTACCTGGTAGGTTCTACACGAAGCGCCTCACCTGGAGGCCGGCTATTTTTCCACTACTTCTATTCTAGTTCACTGTAGTTCGATCGCCAACTGCCTTGACCTCGAGCACCCAGCACGAACTCTCCAGCCGGGGGCGCTTCGTCTTCTTCCTAACATTTCCCGCCGGTCGGGCGGAGGGCTGGGTGTCAGTCAGTTTGATGTAGCGTCATCGGGACTATGGAAGGGTTTCATCCTTGCAACGTGAACAATGTCGGTGGATTTAGATCGATGATCTCGGGGGGGTGATAGTGGTGAAACTTGATAATTTGTGGGCGAAAGGCGACGCAGAACAACATAGGGTCCGACGTATTTCTGAAGGAGTTTTTCTGACTTTCCCGGCTGGCGTAGAGGTGTGGCTAAAAGAACCCTGTCTCCAACTTCATAGGAGGCAAGACCATGGGTTTCCGAATAGCGAAGTTGCTGCTCTTGTTGGGACCGTAGGGTGTGCAGACGGGCAAGGCGACGGGCGTCCTCCGCTCGGCCAACGATGTCGGTGGCATAGGGGCTCAAGGGCTGGTCATTTAGGGAGGGCAAGATCGTATCCAGAGGCGTAAGGGGTTCACGAGCGTATAGAAGATAGTAAGGCGAGAATCCTGTAGTTGCTTGATGCGCAGTGTTGTAGGCGTAAGTGATGTACGGAATGATGGCATCCCAGTTTGTGTGGTGATCGTCGACATACATGGATATCATTTGTGATAATGTTCGGTTGAGGCGTTCGGTGAGTCCATTTGATTGTGGGTGGTACGCACTGGTTACGTTGTGAATTGTGTTGGTGAGGCGCAAGACTTCTTCAATTAGCTTGGCAATAAACGGGGTTCCCCGATCACTGATGATGTTTTGGGGTGCTCCGTGCCGCAGTAGAATGCTGTGGAGAAAGAAATCTGCGGCGTCTTGGGCAGTGGCCGTGCGTACACACGTTGTTTCTGCATAGCGTGTGAGGTAATCGACGGCAACAATAACCCAGCGGTTGTTGTTGGTGGAAATCGGAAAAGGACCCAAAAAGTCGATGCCCATTTGTTGGAACGGGGATTCGGGTGGTGTGATGGATTGAAGAGGACCGGGTGTCTTGGTCGTGCGACTTTTCTGTGTTTGGCAAAGGCGGCAACTTCGAATGTATTTGTTAATTGTGCGTGACATGCCGTTCCAAAAATAGCGATCACGGATGCGGAAGTACGTTTTGCTAAAACCGAGATGTCCGGCCGTCGGGTCATCATGATGGGCGCGGATGATGTCTTTTCGAAGCACCCGAGGCACGACCAGAAGCCAAGGGCGTCCATGGGGTTCGTAGTTTTTTCGGTAAAGAACCCCATCATGCAGCGTGAAAAGACGTGCACGCCGTTGGATGCGCCATGATGAGGGCGTGGTGGGTCCGAGGAGGTGACGAACAATGGGTTGTAATTCTTGGTCTGAAAGTTGAGCATCCGCGACGTCAATAGTGTCCAAAACTGCACAAAGTTCAATCTCGGTATGGGGTTCGTGAGGGGAAGAATCAGCCGAGAGTGGACACCGCGACAAGGCGTCTGCGTCGAGGTGGCGTTTTCCGGATTTGTAAACAATTGTAAAGTCGTATTGCTGAATCTTGAGCGACCAGCGTGCCAGGCGACCAGATGGATCCTTGAGCCCGGTCAGCCAGCAAAGGGCATGATGGTCGGTTACTATGCGAAAGTGAATTCCGTAAAGGTATGGACGGAACTTTGAAATTGCCCATATGACCGCCAAGCATTCGCGTTCGGTGATGGTGTAGTTGCGTTCAGATTTGGTTAGGGTGCGGCTAGCATATGCGATCACACGCTGGGTGTTACGAATGTTCTGCGCAAGGAGAGCGCCCAGGCCATGACCGCTAGCATCTGTGCGAATTTCTGTATCTGCACCTGGTAAGAAATGTCCAAGAATTGGGACCGAGATTAGGGCCGCTTTTAGAGAGGTGAACGCTTCCATTTGATCTTGGTCCCAGTGGAAGTGTTGGCCAAGGCGAAGTAAGTTGTTGAGGGGTTCGGCGGTGTTGGAAAAAGCCGGTATGAATTTTCGAAAATATGTGCAAAGACCAAGAAACGCGCGGACATCTTTCAAGTTTCTAGGAACTGGAAATTCAGAGACTGCTTGAATCTTGCTTGGGTCAGGACGAATTCCATCGATACTGACCAGATGACCAAGTACCTTGATTTCTCGAGCTCCGAATTTACATTTTTTAGAGTTCAGCTGGAGGTTTGCGTTACGAAAGCAATCTAGTACTTGCCGAAGTCGGTGTAGATGGTCGTGAAACGTTGTTGAAAAAACAACAACGTCGTCGAGATAGCATAAACAGATATTCCATGTGAGGCCCCGGAGCAAAGTGTCCATCATGCGTTCAAACGTTGCAGGGGCGTTGCACAGTCCAAACGGCATGACATTAAATTGGTATAGGCCGTCAGGAGTAACGAAAGCTGTTTTTGGTTTGTCTTCCTCAGAAACGGGAATTTGCCAATACCCACTGCGTAGGTCTAATGAGGAGAAAAAAGATGAGCCCTGAAGAGCGTCTAGCGTGTCGTCGATTCGAGGTAGCGGGTACACGTCTTTCTTGGTGACTTTGTTAAGGCGGCGGTAATCGACGCAGAACCGCCAGGAGCCATCATCTTTTTTCACGAGAATTACGGGAGATGACCATGGACTTGACGAAGGTGCGATTATTTTCTTGTCTAACATGTCGGCCACATTTTCTTTTATGGTCTTGCGCTCGGCTGGTGATATTCTGTATGGTCGGCTTTTCAGGGGAGTGGCGGGGCCGGTGTCAATTTGATGTGTCACGGTGGTCGTCTGAGTAAGAGCGTGCCGACTGAAGTCAAACAGGTCGCTGTACGTGCTTAGTAGACGTTGGAGAGATTCACGTTCAGCATTCGTTAGAGAAGAGTCTATCATTTGGGCAGTGCGCTCGCTCAGAGTGTCAGCCGAAGCCGCTTGTAACTTTGTCGTAGTAGGTGCTGGAGATAAAGAGGCGATAGCATGTTCGTCACACGTTTGGATTGTGGCGATACGCGATCCACGAGCTAGCATGAGTGGTTCCGCAGAAGGGTTTGTAATGTATAAGTGCACTCGTCGTGTTTTCACCGTGGCAATAGAGTGGGGAACAAGAACGCCCTTCTTTGCAAAAGTAGTCGCGATAGGCTCCACGAGACCGCAAGCACTGTTAAAAGGGGATTCGAGTACAAGCTGTACGGAAACTGCTGAAAACGCGGGCAGGCGTATGTCGTCTGCAGTACGAAGAACCACCGGAGGCGAATCGGGAAGAGTGTCTTCAGTGTCTTCTGTATCGCAGATGTTGAGATGGAGCTCGCCGCTGCTACAGTCAATAAAGGCCTCGTTTGAAGTCAAAAAGTCGCACCCGAGGATGACGTCAGCGACGCAGTTTTGTAGTACTGTGAAAATGACAACGTAACGGCTTCCTCCGAGAAGCATGAACATGGTTGA
This sequence comes from Ixodes ricinus, assembly GCA_037355805.1. NCBI lineage: Eukaryota > Metazoa > Arthropoda > Arachnida > Ixodida > Ixodidae > Ixodes > Ixodes ricinus. The sequence continues at coordinate 27,187 of JAZHYW010009115.1, forward strand.
GTAGCCGAGGGGTCGCACCAGTTCTCCATTGCCCATGCGTAGTAAGCGTCCATGAGCGGGTGTGAGCACCTTACGCAAACTGCGGCGAACGCTTTCGGCAATGCATGATTTGGCGGCACCGGTATCCACTAAAGCCGTAAATGTTTGTCCGTCGATTACAATCTGAACGGTCGTCGGTCCATTACAAGGAGGGTTTTTGTCGAGTTTGAAGAATGCAGCCTGACCTCCGGTGTTAGCACAGGCTGCTGGGCTTAGTTTGATGTCTCAGTAGGTGCGGCGACGGTGTTGAGGGGCGACACAGAGCGCGAACGGCGAGGGTAAGGCGATGGCGACCGGCCCCGGCGAGTGGTGAGCGACGAAGGGGAAACTCGAGCGCGTCGGTCTCCAGAAGGCATGCTCTCGTTGTGAAAGTAGGGGGACGGGCCTTGGGGAAAGTGTCGGTAGGCGGCAGCGTCCGCTGATCGGCGGCAGTAGCGTGCAATATGTCCCGGCGTTTGACAGCTATGCTCTCCAGGAAGACTTTGAGTCTGTAATCTATTGGTGTGAAAAATGGCAGATGACGTTAAACTTCAATAAATGTAGCTCCTTATCATTTTCCCGCAGTTCGCGCGTGCCACACCATTTTTGTATTACCTCACTAACACTCAAGCAATAGCATGCTCATCATATAAATACCTGGGTGTTCATCTCACCTCTGACCTATCATGGACTACTCACACAACTTTTGTTATTTCTGATACTAACCGTTCTCTCGGATATTTGCGCCGTAACCTCAAACTTGCTACACCCTCCGTGAAACGACTAGCGTATACTACTCTTATAAGATCGAAGTTAGAATGCGCCTCATCTATGTGGTCCCCCCATGGCAGTCCTCTCTTGCAAATATTCTAGAATCCGTCCAAAACAGAGCCCTTCGTTTTATTTATAAAAACTACTCACCATATACCAGCATATCAGGATTACGCCAATCAGCTAACCTTCATTCACTTTCCCTTCGCCGCCGAGTATCACGCCTTTCTCTCATTCATCGAGTTATTTATCACACTATCTACCTCAAAGAATCACTGCTATCACCTCCCCATCGCATTTTCCCGCGTCTAGATAACCTACGTAAATTACGTCCAATTCGATCACCAACTGTTTCTCACCAGACTTCCACACTACCATTGGCAATCGAGGATTGGAATTCACTACCTCATAACATCGTTTCTATTTGTAATACTACTAAATTTGTTGAAGCCATTACTTTCTATCTATCTAACCTACCTAGCTAGCTTACAGTGTTATAATTACGTTTACTGTTCTATTTGTTTTTGTTCTACTGCCACCCCCTTGTATAATGCCCCACGGACCCTCAAGGAAAAAAATGATGATGATGATGATGATGAACAGTGTATTTTTGCCGAATCTTTGCGAATCTTTAGAAAAGTTCGGCGAAAGTTCGGCCCATCACTAGTAAAAATATGCGACCCGGCGGGTGGGGGGGGTTGGTTGCCCCCCCCCCCCCCACTCAAAAACAAGTTGATACGCCACTGCCTAGACATGCTTCTATCAAGGTCTGGCCACACTATCCACAAAGTCGAACTGGTAGGATAACAGGTCTGAACACTCTTCTAGGGTTTGCTTACCTAAAAGCAGGAAATGACCCAAGGGAGAAAAATTTAGAACTCTTTGCATGTATTTCGAGGGACATCAGAGAAATTGGCCTTAATCAGGAAATAATTATCATAGGAGTCATGAATGCAGAGGCAGAAGAGTTTGTCGGATTCACAGATACAACCGGGAAAATGCTAGAAGATTTCTGTGATGCCCTGGACCTAGTGTTAGTTAATACACAAGTAAAATGCTACGGGAAAATAATGTGGGAACGAAACAACTCACACTCAACAATAGACTACTGCCTCATGTCCCACAAACTGTATGACAGTATAGGAAGTATGCGAATAGATGAGGAAGTACAAAAAGCTTAGGAGTGAGCACACAGGCACGCCCCCCCCCCTCCGAAATCTTCCATTTTGCTGGGGCCTCCCTCTCCCCCTCCCCCTCATACAGCATTTTGTCATGGGCGCCCCCCTCCTCCCCCGAAACAAAATCCTGGCTACGTGCCTCTGACTACAAAAGCAGTAAGATTAAATTTGGCACATCTGAACCTGAACAACAAACCCAGTAACGAGCGGGTAAGCCAAAACTAAGTAAAGCTCAAATTTAAAAAAAACAGTATCTAAAGGTATTGAGGACTATCTAAAGGTATTGAGGACATAGTATCGAAACAACCAGATAAAGAGTGGACTATGAGGATTTAATGGGAATCTTTAAAAGAGAATTAGATACGCATCGAATTAAACAAAGAGGAAAGCAAAAATGAAGACACAAACCAAAAAACTGGTGGGATAACGAGGTCAAAGCAGCCATATTGTGGCACCAAGAGGCATCCACGGAGCACAGGTGGGCAAAAAGAAAAGCGGGGAGCTTTGCCAGCTGAAGTAACATCAAAATGGGTGAGCTTCCAAGATCGGAAACGGGAGGCATCCACTTTAATACAGGCCAAACTTGGGAGTGAAGGAGTGCAAGGGATGATGGCCTATTAAAAAACCAGCACAAGCTGGTCCCAGCCTCCCAGCTTCATGCTGGGTTATTGCTCCAGCATGCCCAGTTTGGCATGCTGCTCATGCTGGTTAAGCTCGTCATGCTGACTGATCTGGTCCCAGCTTCAAGCTGGGTCATTGCCCCAGCATGCCCAGTTTGGTATGCTGGTCATGCTGGCTGAACTGGTCATGCTGGTTAAGCCGGTGGGCTTCCCCACCAGTTTAACCAGTTTAAATTGATACACAGGATAAACAAGCCAAACTCTTCAGAAAAAGCCAGCTCGGCATCCAATTTATTATTTTCGTAATCGCAACATGCTCACATATGAGTTCAGATGCTAAACATCCTCTGCGCTGACACAGTACTAACCGACACACAGACAGCGGTTCTCGGTGCAAAACAAACAATGCTATTAAATAAACTAGATTGCTTATCTCTCAACACGAAAAATACTAGACACACGCCAAAAACAGGCAATAACTATAAAATATACTACAGAAGCGAACCTGGGTCCCGCCAGTAATAGGGGCAAAGCGGCCTCTTGCGTAGTTGGCAGAGGCGAGGAAATCCGTGAGGCTTGGATGGCATTTGCGATACTCCTCGGCACCACCGTTCTTCACGAGCACACACATGTTCGAGGACATGGTCCGACGCCTCAGTCGGGGCGTCAGACTTCTTCCCGCGCTGAACGGACTGTCGCTCGCTGTCCCCTCAAATCCCGCTTCGCTTGCACCGCCGTTCAAGCAGACTCCAAACAACGCGCACACAGCCGTCCCCAGCCGCACCTTCGAAAATCTGCCCTAGAGTGCCTTCATGTTAGCTTTGACATCAAGGCACCCTAATCTGCCCAAGATAGCCAAACGTAGGGTACCTTGAAAGCGGACATGAAGGCACTCTAGCCAAACCTGTCTTCTCCGTTCCTACCACTCTCTTTCTCTCTCTTTTCTCGCACGCAAAGGAAGCTCGCAGCGCGCCTGAAATGCCCGGTCGTCTACCAAAAACGAGAGGACAAAGAACAGGGCGTGGCCTCGTCCCAGCTCAAGCCGACCTTGGCGCGCGCGCTCCCAGCAATGCCAGTTCGACCTTGGCGTGCGCGCTCCAAGCAAGACCAGCATGACCAGCTTGGGTCAGCTTCAGCACCAGCTTGAACTATACTTCGTTTCAGCTTGGGTCCAGACGCAGCCGATGCTGCAAGCGCGAGCTCCGGCTTCCAGCGTCCCTGCCAAGCACGCGCGCTCGTGCAGTACAGGCACTGTTCAGGGCCACACGCTCGTGCTTGTAGCATCGGCTGCGTCTGGACCCAAGCTGAAACGAAGTATAGTTTTAGGTGCCAGCTCGAGTACCAGCTTTCCCAGCTGCAGTGCCAGCTCGAACCAGCTTAAAAACCAGCTTGACAAGCTTGATTTTCTGGCTGGTTTTTTTCAATAGGGGAAATAAAACAAAAATGATAAGGATGCGGCAAAAAGGTTTTGGGAGCACATTAAAGCTCAGGGGAAAAAGACCGAGGATTTCAAACACTTGCTGACCACACAGGAGGGGAGAAGAGTAGAGGGTGAAGAGGCACGGGAATATATTAGGTAGACAATCGATGAGGCTTTGTCCCAGCTTCAGCATAGGGGTATGGTGGATAGCACGGACATCAGCAGTGTAGAGGAGGAGCAGAATTGTATAACAATAGAGACGACCACAAAAGAATGGGACACGGCAAAAAGTAAGGTTCCAGCAGGTACAGCGACAGGCCCAGACGACATACTCATGGAACACATAAAGACACTAGGAAAAACAAGCAAAATGAAGTTACGGCATGTGATTAATCAAGTAATTATGGGAGGAAAAGTCAATGATTGGAAACTAAGTAAAATGAGACTAATATATAAGGGCAGAGGAAACAAAGACAACATTGTCATATCACGCGATAACGGTAACCTCAGTTCTATACAGGTTAGCTATGCAGATAGTCAAGCGGAGAATGGAGGAGTGGGCAGAAGATATGCAAATACTGGGTGAGCTCCGAAATGGATTCCGAAGAGATAGAGGACTGGAAGATAACTTATTCGTCACCACTCAATGTATAGAAATAGCAATGAAGAAACAAACCCCTTTTTGGTCAGCTTATTTGGACATCAAGGGAGCATGAGATAATGTGAGCCAGGAAAACTTTGGGGTCGGCTGAAAGAGTATAATTTGGATGCAAATTTGGTTAGGTTTCTTCAGCAGGTGTACACAGACAATAAGGTCGTTATAACATGGGAAGCAGAAATTACACAACCTGCAGAAAAAAAAAGAGGGCTGAGGCAGGGCTGTCCACTGTCACCTCCGCTCTTCGTGATATATTTCAGTGAAACGAAAAAGCAATTAGAGCAGAGCAACTTAGCTTTTGATGTGAGTTATGTCTTACATTGAAGAAGAGATAAAGGTAATACAGGTAACCAGGACTGATTAGTGGGGACGACATACTACTTATGGAAGATAACCAGGATACGTTACAGGACCTAGCTGGCATATGTGGAGAGGACGGGGACACCGGGCATGAGCTTTAGTAGCGACAAGTCTGGAGTATTGGTGTTTAACGACAAAAAGAGGGAACCCCTGAGGATACAAGACATTGTACTAGACCATGTAGGAAAATGCAAATATCTGGGAGTCTGGCTCAATGAGGGAAAGAAATACCTAGAGGAACATGAGGAGTATAAAATTAGAAAAGGGGAAAAAATGCATCAATTACGAAGCTCAAGGCACTATGGAACTATAATAGATATGAAGTGGTCAGGGGTATATGGAAAGGAGTAATGGTACCTGGACTTATTTTGACAATAAGCGTGCTCTGCATAAAATGAGAGGTTCAATCATGATTAGAAATTCGACAGAGAAGCGTCAGCAGATTGGCACTGGGAGCACATGGAGAGACACCAAATGAGGTAGTACAGGGGGACATGGGCTGTTCGTCTTTTGAGAGTAGGGAGGCAGTGAGTAAGTTGAAATCTGAACAAATGTTGACCGAAATAGATGATACGCGGTGGGCACGGAAGGTGTACAAGTATTTATACATGAAAAATTTAAACACAGAAATGGACGAACCGAACCCGAAATCTTACATTTAAATATATACACACTGGTGATGGGGCTGAACAGACTACTTCAGTGGAAAAAAAAAAGGGGGGGGGGGAAGAGGCAGAGAGGAAAATGTTTGAGGGAAGAATGCAGGAAAAATCAGCTCTAACAATGTACAGGTCACAAAAACAGGACATAAGGAAAAAAAATGTGTTTGACAATTCACTGGGAAGTTCTTTACTGTTCGAGACGAGAACGGGAGTTTTGAGGACGAGGACGTATAGGGCTAAATTTCAGGAAACAGACACATCGTGTGCCACCTGAGAGCGAGACCACTTGGTTTTGAGGTGCACGGGACTTCGCCCTGCCCTCGCTGAGGGGGAAACAGATTTGGCCGGTGCTTTGGGTTTCGCGGGCGACGATGGAAGGACGGAGAACGAAAAGGATTACAGTCACAAAGAGGAGATTAGAAGATTGGTGGAAATTATTAGGGGAAAATTGAATGATGCACAACTAACTAGCACAGCTGGGGACAGGCGGGAAAGAGGAAAATCGGGAATCCCTCCCGCGTGGCTCGGCCCGAAGTCTCAACCCTGTCCCCCGTGTGTCCGGAGCTTGGGTAATGCCGACAAGGTTTGACCAGAGGCTAATCGGCGACTCCCTCGCCGGGGGGAGAGGCGGGGGTGATGTTTTTAGTTGTTTTGCCCGATCCCCGAAGGTCATCCTGGTGATATCCAGTGGCGGATCCAAGAGAAAAGGGGGGGGGGGGGCTTCGGGCCCCCCTCTTCGAAACAAAGTCGACCTCCCCCCTCCCCCCTTCTCGGAGGGCAATTTTGACATATGGGGGACCCCCGGTGCACACGAAAGAATGGGAGAATAGTAATCTTACAAATTCCCCCCCCCCCCCCCAAACGGAGTCCTGGATCCGCCCCTGGTGATATCCCACAGTGCCTGGTGTTACGGGGAGAAAATTCGTCTCAGATGGGTGGAAGGAATCATATGTTTGTCTTTTAAGACTAGGCTAGGTAGCGCAAGCTACCCCCGTTACAGATGCAACCGATCCATCCGGTCACATCTGGTTAAAAGTTCGAAGGATAATGGAATCGGTTCGACCCAGTCGAACCCTGAAAGTTCGACATAAAAATCCGGTCGACAAAAGTTCGCGGCAAGTCTCACCGCTTACACAGGGTTTTAAAAACGTCTTCGGCGAATGACGACGAACGAGTAGAAAACGTGTCTTCACCACGCTGCCGCTTCTGTCAGCCTCTGCAGCGCTAGCGAAAACGCGATTTCGCTTTATGAAAGATGGCCGTCCTGTGGCCGCCGTGGCCGCACTCTGGTTAAAGACGCAAAACTATAAGGTCACATGTCCAGGGGTCAAATAATGCAACATCGCGGCGGCCGGATGGGGGGTTCACTTTCAGCTGCCAGTTTATCGCTCTAAGCCCCTCACCTCGCTGGGTGTATCGTATATATCCGTCTTAAACAACTTGTTGCTAGCGCCCCCAGCGTTCGTATTGTTTAAGCTTTGTTAATTTTTAACGGCCCTCAGCGGCCCCTAGATTCTGCGGTCCTTCAGATTTCGTAGTTTCGGCTGCGCGCATCTGCGGCCAATCTTTGCACATAAAAACGTTTTAAATTAGAACCGAATGAAACCTTACCGTGGAAACATTTTGAAGTCTTTTAAACCACCGTGCAGTCGCTCGAACTCTGTTCACAAGGGACCGTTATGTCTCCAGGAAGCTGACGTCGACGAAAGGATGATGTTTTGGAGCGATTGCTGAACCAGCGGTATGTGCCCTTCGGGCGTCGACTTTCGACAACATAACTGAGTATCTCTACGCGCTCCCTCTCGATCTACCGTCATTTATTTATGGCTCAAATGCCCGTAGCGCTGTTGCCGTTACGCTAACCTGCCAAACGGCGCAATCCGCCGCGCAAACGAGCGTTTTCTTTTTCTTTTTTTAGCGTCATATTTTTTGCGACAACCGTCGCTGAATCTCGGCTTCTGTACACGTACCCCGTTACAGGGGAGCTTGGTCCATCGCCTTGCCCTCATCATGAAGATCAACGACAAGAACCTAGTCACCTTCGCGCTGAGCAACACCCCCGTGGACCGAGAAGGCTGGCTCATGAAGCGGGGCGAAGTGAACCGGTCCTTCCAAAAGCGCTGGTTCCTGCTCAAGGGCAACCTGCTCTTCTACTTTGAGAAGAAGACGGACCGCGAACCCGTCGGCGTCGTCATCCTCGAAGGCTGCACCGTCGAGTTGGCCGAAAACGAAGAGCTGTTCGCCTTCAAGGTGGGTTCAAGCGCCGCCCGCTCCGCACGCCTCCTCAGCAGTAGCTTCTGCCCGCGTTTGCCGCTTCACTTCGATCAAATGCGGCATAGTACTCAGCGGTTTTTGAACATGCGGCGCATAACCACTCTGTGCGAGGTTCTAGTAGTTGGGAGTGACCTCACATGACTCTTTGTGAGCTACTCGTTCGACCCTAATGAGATGTATCCTAGTGCACAGCAAGTCGCAAGGAATTCCTGCAAATCGCGTTGTTACTGCGTCACATCGGGCAGTCCAGCATGTAAGTGGGTACTGGACATTTCATCGAACGCAGTTTCATCGAATTTTCCTTTAGAGAATTTTGAAGTATTACAATACATGTTATACGCCTGTCAGACGGGCACCTCAAATGACATTTACCCCAAATGACATTCAGTGTAAAGGCAGTGTCACACGGCAACTCAATTGATATTTGACTTAAATGACATTCGAGCTCAACTGAGTTCTGCCAAACTCATTTACGGCTCGTAAATATGTAGTCTCGTCAACAGCGGTCAGCACAAGTTCCGCGAATTGAAATAAAACAATTTAAAACAATGCTTGTAGCTATTGTTTATAGAAAAAAATGCTTATAACGTGTATATCTCGCACACCTTTCGCGATATATTTGTTTAATATACTCGCAATCTCAGTTGCGCGTCAGGAACGCGATTCGACATTCCGGATCCATCGCACTACGATCATTGTCGTCAGGCTCCATCGCTACAGGGTCACGGTTTTCGCTTGAACCGATCGCAGACGTAAACGTCAACGGGGTATACGAATCGGCAAAGAACGAAAGAGCGCGAGGAACAACGGCGAGCAAGATGCACAGAGTTCCGAAAGCATACGAGCCAAGCGGCGAAACGGATACGGCTACGGATTACTTGGGATTGCTGACGTCGTGTCATAGTTGCCACAAAACACCTTGCCTTTGTCAAAACGTGTACTTAGTTTTCATCACCGTGTTTGAATTCTATGTTCTGAGAGTTCATTACATTTTATTTACTTAGTAAACAATAAAACAAACACTAGTTTGCCGGGTTAACAATAATACAAACACTACATTGCTCAATTAACAACAGATTGCTATCGTGATAGACATTACCCAAATGACATTCGAGTTACCCGTCTGACACGACACGACTTAAATGACATTTGAAAATCCTGAAGGCCTTTAGCGTAAATGACATTCAAGGTGCCCGTCTGACAGGGGTATTACATAATTTGATATCACTTTCGAAATAGTTTTGACGCGGCTCTAAGTTCACCAGAAATCGAATTACTACACCGGTCAATTTGTTTTCTACCTACATGTTGGTTACTGAATCAGAGAAGGTAACTATCATATCAAAACTTGAGTGGATATGCGACTTATTATTTTCTGGCGTGGTAAGTGGCTGTTCTCGACCACACACTTCTTCCCACTTCATCCCTCCATTCACACGTGAAAGGCGCTTCGTGAAAAGGGAATCGACTATTCTCCACGGTACCTTTTGTATTTTGTATTTATCTGTTTACCCCCATGTTTTCATTCTATCCTAGGAGAATAGCTTTCTTTTTAGGAACATATCCTGTATGTCAAAAATCCGGCAGGTCCATGGTTCATTCGGTTAGAATAAATCAACAAAAAAGGGAGACGGGTCTTTTTTTTCTTTTCTCTCTATCGCGCGACATCTCCATTGCTTCAAGAAAGCATCTTCGTCTTGAAGCAGAATATGTCTTTTCAACGGCGAAGGTACGCCCTTGAACGGACGTATCTTTGCACTCATTGTTCACAGGTTTAAAAAGTGTTGTCAGTGTTCCCATTTCTTATTGGCCACATTAACAAAAGAAGTCATCATTTACTAAAAAAAAGAATAGAAATAGAAGTAAAAAAGTTCCTTCTAAAATTTTATAAGTTGACAAATTGACCTTTTTTAGTGATCGCTGGGAGCATGCACCAACTCGGAGAGTGGAGTAAAGGGAAAGGCGCCATTTGTGGGGGGCACTGTCGTCCGAACAGTCGCTCAGACAATGTTGTTTCGGCATGACCCCCTCCGCTATTCTTGCGGTTTGGCTTCATAGTCGTCGTGCCTTACCACTGCGCAGCTGTAGGTTGCACAAATAGCAGCAAAATTGGTTCAAATGCAAAACTTTATAAAGTTCCAGCAGCCTTTTGCGGGTGGTGCACAAAAGCACCCGATGTCAAACACATTGCCCTTATTGCTCCGCTTTCGAAAGCCCCGATTTCAGAAGCCTATGATGCAAATCCCCCGTGTCAGCTGGCCGAGTCCTCGACGTGACAGTGGGACATCCTGCTTTTAATTATAGTCTGTTGCAACCTAAGAACGAAGGGCGAGGGTAAGACGGGCCGAGGAGGAGGAAGCAGACGGAACGCTAAAGAGAGAAGGAGGTTTTTCCCTCCCTTCTCCAGCGTTCCGTCTGCTTTCTCCTCCCCGGCCCGTCTTACCCTTGCCCTTCGTTCGTAGGTTGCAACGGACTATAGAAGACAGTAAGTGTGCATGCGAGGTTGTGTAACTTAATCATGCCATACTCAAGTAAAGAATAACAGGTTAAAGCTTTCCGTTCTTCAGGCATGCGCTATACACATTCACGTCTTGCCACGTTAAAAGTGAAAAAAAAAAAAAAAAAAACAGGAAATGTCAGTCACTGGCAAAACATTTAAAGCATGCGAAATGGATTCAAGCCTTACGGTGACAGAACCCTGACGGAGCGCCTTGGCAACCAACTGTAAAGTTCCCTGTTCTCCGGGCCCACTTCATCGGAGGTTCGTAGACATGCTGAATTCAAAGAGAGGTTGTTTCTAACATACAGTTCCTTATTTTTTGACGGTGCAGGCGAGCCTTCCCGATATCAAGATTGCCCGGATTTTACCCCATCCGAGTTCGTTTACACGGCCCCGGGTGTGGCGATGCCCCGTGCGCTCGCGCGGTACACAGGACGGCAAAGTGACGGAACGCAATAAGCTTGAATAACTTACCGTAGAATACCGCGCATCCGCCCATTCCACATTAAGCGCCCACACCCAAATTTGTAAGATCTGAGGAAATATGCGCAGTACATTTATATGTAAAATTGATGACCAGACAAGTGCCCATCCCTTATTTTTTCGCTATCATCTTTAGATTTTGAGTGGGCGCTTGCCCGGTATTTTACGGTAGGCGCTCAAGGAGAGCGTAGTTAGCTGTTTGTAGTGGCCTGGCCTCATAAATGGAGCTCACAAACCCCGCACAAGGTGGATAGTTGGGCCGGGGTCAACAATAGTCACCATTACTCCCATAACACTGCCTTGAAAGCCGACCTCTTTCTTCAGTTGCTTGCACGACGTGACACCCAAGTAACGATTGAGTGGGTCTGAGTCAACGGTAGGAATTGATGTTGAGTCGGTGGTCTATCAATCTTTCAAGGTATAAAGACAAACGAGGTCATCTGTATCGTACACAGTGGTTTTCATGAATCCTTCAAGGTCGTCCTGAGCCATTTAAAAAAAAAAAGATATGCACAAAGCGACGACAGAAAGACGTGTTCATAATGGCGAAAGATGGAACAATGCCACCAGAGAACACACGTAAACACACGGATCGACAGACACACCAGGTCTTGGCATGGATGATGGAGCCCCCCAAAAGAGTTTTGAGCGATTCCCACAAGGGTGCGCCATGATCGTGGCCAAGCTCTGAGAAAGGCCCATTATATTGAATAACAGCGTTCTCCTCGTGGTGTTAAAAGAAAACTATTTCCTAGGTGTAAAATACCTTCTGCTGAAGTAGGCGGTGTTCGACGAAACGGCTTTGATAAAATGGTGTTCGATGGAATGGCATTTTATGAAATAGCGTTCAATGAAACGGCGTTCAATGAAGCGGCGTTCAATAAAACGGCGTTCGATGAAACAATGTTTGATCAAATGTCCAGACCCACAAGTAAACTAACGCTTTTAAGACACTTTAGATGGAATGCAAAAATCGACTTCTCAACGTATCCTACTACGATTTACTACATAGGTGCAAACAGGTGGTGTAAATTTACAGTGAAAAAATAAAGGAATATAATGTAGATGGTTGAGCGTGCTGGTTATTAATTTACGATAAGGAAAGAGGGACATTTAAGACAAACAGACAAGACAGGCTTTCGACTTTCAACAAAACGTTTACTGGCTCGACTTCCCCTCCTGAAGCTTGACGGGGGGCATCGGAGAGGTAGAGAGGGAGGATGGTGGGTGAGAGAAGCGCGAGCCAGCTCGCAGCTAAGCGTGCATGGCGGAAGGGGGGTCTGCTGTGTGTCAATCGACACATCGCCGTTACACGCAGCCTTGAGTGCGGGCGGTGCCCTCTTGGGGAAAGAAGGGAGGAGGGCGGAAAGGGCGCGGAGAAGAGGAAGAGGAGAAGATGTGCCGGCGATGCTCTCTTGGTGAAGGAAGGGAAGAGGGGGGAAAAAGCGCTGAGAAGAGAAGGAGAAAAAGATACGGGAATTTATACTTTTTATGTCTTTGGAGGAATTCTCTCGCCCCGCAGGAAGTGAATCTCTCGATCGGAAAGAGAAAGGGATGGGCTGGACAGGTTTGAGACTGAAGATTTGATATGTAGAGGCTCAAGGATTTCCCTGCCGAATCGAGATTTGTGCCCCCCGAGAATTTTGGTATTCGAGAACTCGGGGGTGCTCGAGGGGCAGTTTTGGCGTGAGCCACGACTGGATGGAAGGAGTCCGAAGAGGGGAGACGAGATCTCCTTGGCGTGCTCCCGGAGCTGGTCATTCACGCAGCGCCCCGTCTGACCGATGTACTCGGCCCCGCACACAAGAGGAATACTATACACCTTTTCCCTTGTGCAGGGCCGGAAGCACTGCGCGTGTTTTTTGTGCATGTGGGTGGGGGTTCTGGGTTGGTTACTCGCTTGCACATGCCTCCCAATTTAAATTTGCATGTGAAAAGAACTCTGGTGCCAAATTGATGTGCAAGCGCGCGGAGTCGGTGTGCCGTGTTGTGGGAGTAAGGGATGCACGCAGGGCGGGCAGACCGGGTCCCGGAGGGAGCCTCTTTTGGGTGGCTCCTCGACTGCAGGACAAGTTTCTTGCTGATGTTATCTAAAAGGTCCACCGAGTAGCCCACCCTCTGGAGCCTGGTGGCCTCCAGCGACAGGCTCCCTCTGATCTTGTGATCGCAGGACTTTTTGCAAGAGGAGGAAAGGAGGGACTGGACAATTCTGGACTTAACGGTTTTTGAATGATGGCTAGAGAAGGGGAGGACAGGTTTCTGGGAACACTGTTGAAAAGACCAGCATAGACCGTGAGACGAGTGGGTCAGTCGAAGATAGAGGAATTGAAGGCCCTCCTGAGTAGGGTCTTCCCTTTTGAGGTGATGCCACTGGCGTGAGTTTTGAATGCCTGAAGAATGGAAACATCTGAGTTGGAGATAGGATGAAGAACCAGATAGTCGTCAACGTACCGAAAGATCCTACACTCATTACCCAAGCGAGCAAGATGTTCCTGCACCGCGCGATCCACAAAAAAGATATAAATCTCGCTGAGGATCGGTGCGAGGCAGGAACCGATACACACACCTAATTTCTGAATGAAAACCTTTCCCTTGTGCTCAACCAGAGTGGATCCCAGGTAGAGCCCGAGGAGATCGAGGAAGCCTCCGACTGGGATTCCGGACACGTTTTGAAACCTTGTCATTCCATGTAGGTCGATTGCCTCAGAAACAGAGCTTAGAAGAATTTTGAGGTCGAGATTGTGATACATGTAATGAGTGTAGGATCTTTTGGTACATTGACGACTATTTGGTTCTTCATCCTGTCTCCAACTCAAATGTTTCCATTCTTCAGGCATTCAAAACTCACGCCAGTGGCCTCACCTTCAAAAGGGAAGACCCTACTCAGGAGGGCCTTCAATTCCTCGATCTTTGACCGACCCACTCGTGCACCCCCGAGTTCTCAAAAACCAAAATTCTCGGCGGGCACAAATCTCGATTCGGCAAAGAAATCTTTGAGTCTCTACATATCAAATCTTAGTCTCAAACCTGTCCAGCCCATCCCTTTCTCTTTCCGATCGAGAGATTCGCTTCCTGCGGGGCGAGAGGGTTCCTCCAAAGACATAAAAAGTCTAAATTCCCGTATCTTCTCCTTCTCTTCTCAGCGCCTTTTCCCCCCTCTTCCCTTCCTTCCCCAAGAGAGCATCGCCGGCACATCATCTCCTCCTCCTCTTCTCCGTGCCCTTTCCCCCTCCTCCCTTCTTTCCGCAAGAGGGCACTGCCCGCACTCGGGGCTGCGTGTAATGGCGACGTGTCGATTGACACACAGCAGCGCCCCTTCCGCCATGCACGCTTAGCTGCGAGCAGGGCCACATGGCTCGCGCTTCTCTCACCCACCATCCTCCCTCTCTACCTCCCCATCGAGCTTCAGGAGGCGAAGTCAAGCCAGTAAACGTTTTGTTGAAAGTCGAAAGCCTGTCCTGTCTGCTTGTCTTAAATGTCCCTCTTCCCTTATCTTAAAGGAATATACTTGCACATATTTTAAAAAGCCATAGACGACGAACTTGCCTTATTTAAAAGAAGAAAAAAGATCCTGTTCTGGGCAATCTATGCCGCCACTTAGCAGACAATGCATGAATAGTCAGCTGGCGGACAATCCCGCAAAAGAACCCGAATCGGCCTGCGCTCCTTTGACACGGCGTATGCCGTCTGTCGGCACCACTTCTCTCTATGCGTGCACCGTGTGCGAAGAAGTTTATTTTCAAACTTTTTCACCGTAAACTTCCACCACTTGCTTGTGCCTCTGTAGCAAATTGCAGCGCGATACGTTGAGAAACCGATTTTTGCGGGCCTTCTAAAGTGCCCTAAGAGCGTTAGTTTCCATGCTGTAGTTGCCATCATGGCAAATATTGGAGTAGCTGCTCATTAGGTGCTGAAAGTAATTATGTTGTCTGCTCATTTAGGCAGCGCAAAGTTAGTTTGCCACAATGGGTGTCTGGCATCTCCACTATAGATAAGAGATCTTGCCAGTACCACTGCCATCGCGGGGTCTGAACAGGCATCACGCTGTAGTGCAATGCTCGTCCAGATGGAAATCGGCAAAGGTTGGGGGGACTGAACCCAGGATCTCTGGGCTCTGCAGCACGAGCTTTCTCTCCACATGCTCCACATGCTGCATGCTAACACACTTGGCCATCAATTCACTTCGTTGGATGATCAAATACAATGGAAGTGCAGCATTGCATCACTTTGGGGCACGTCTTTGTTGTGTATGTTGCGTAAACGCTCGGACAACTGCATTATCTTGTGCCTGTACTCGACCAGAGTATTCCGGTTGTATCTCCAATAAAAAAGTTCTGCAGTTGTCGAAGGTGTGTTTATCATGCTGGCAGTGTGGCGATTATCGTATTCCACTACTTTCAGTGTTTCCCTTTTAGCAACCTATTTTACATTTTGGAAGCTAGGACAAGAGCTCTCCCGAATCTATTTCTGTTGAGAATAGGTTTGATTCTTTTTAGTGAATGGTAGAGGAGCTTCTGGCAGGCATCTAGTGTCAAGCTGTCGCGGGAAAATTCTAGAAATTATATTGTGCAGAGTTTTTCACGCAGTAGTGCACAATGTAATTTCTAGAATGCTTTGCTTATTAATTACTGTCCATTGCCTATATCTGTACAACAGTGCTTGCAATTGGGCTAGTTGTTTAATCCTTCTCCGATTAGACCGCGCTGCTAGGGTTTTAAACGACACCGAGACTAGGGTGAAAGCATCACGTACGCAAATAAGCACTACATTCATACTTCACGCCATTTTTGGGCACAAGAGACAAGTAGACTTTAACTGCTTAAAGGTCAAGCCTCGTTGCTGTGTACTGTCAGACATGCGGTCATCTTACACTTAAAAAGTTCAACAAACACGACAAAAAGGAAGAAAAAGGTCAAAACAGTCTATTTTTGGACACCAAAACAGTCTATTTTATGGACACCTCAGTTCTCCCAAAAAAGTTATTCATAATGCGAGCCGTTTGTAACAGCGAGACAGAGGCGGATGTAGTTGCCCGGTTCGTCCTTGAAACGCTTGCCCATGTAGCGGGGTATCCACGTTAACGAGTCAATATTAACGAGACCCGACCGTCGCTCCCCCAGGTGGTGTTCCACGGCTCGGGCCACCGGATGTACATGCTCTCGGCCGAGTCGCAGGAGTGCATGGAAGGCTGGATGAAGGCCCTGGCCTGTGCCTCGTACGACTACATGAAGCTCATGGTGGCCGAGCTACAGCGCCAGCTCAGCGAGGTGGCCGAAGCCGAGCGGCTTGCCAAGTGCGGCAACACCACCCCGCTGCTCGTCGGGGGCCAGCTGCCGGCCAACCGGTCGGACAGCTGCCTGTGCGTGCGCGACACCTCGGGCCGCACCGCCCGCTTCAACCCCTTCGATCGCTGGAAGGAGGACTTTGCCGCCGGCAGCGAGGGCGCCGCCGCCGGTTGCGTGCCGCCACGCGCCACCACGGCGTCGACCAAGTACACCTTTGTTGAGCTGCACCGGCAGTATGGGACGAGGGTGAGGAAGCTCATCGAGGAGAGGAGGAGAAGGGAGGAGAAGGAGCGGGGACTCGAGTTGCTCATCGACCTCTGAAGAGAGCCTGGCTCATCGACGATTCACTGCGTGGATTCCGTTTCTTCGACGTGGGCTATGGCACCAGAGGCATTTTGCTGTGCGGGTGGTCTCATGCATTTCTGGAGTGCAACGGCTGCATTGAGACCGGACGCATTGTACCAACCTGCAAACAAATGTGTGCGGCTCGACGTTGCTCGTAGGCCCATTAGTCTGCCTCGCATTGCTTGTTTAGGGGGTTGGTGCAACTCGGACTAAGGATTCGTGGCAATGGCCACCCAGAAACATGAGACAAGTTGAGATCTCGCGTGCCGTTATTGGAGCATAGTGGTGCCCCCTTTATCTTGTGGACCGAGACCAGTTGACCTGCAATTATGACGCATTTCTAAAACTGTTTTTCTACAAGTGCAGAATTACAAAAAAAAAAAAAAAAGCTTTATCCTCATTTGTTACATTAAGCTTAGGATTGTCACTCTGTTGTAGCTCAGCAGCATTGCACCGTGCCATGCATTCCTGCATGGTGCAGTGTGGGCGGAAGGTTTGAGGGTGCTAATGGTATGCAAGTGCTTGTGCAAATGAAGTGCTTTCGTCGGGTACACGAACCCAGCCATATTTCCTGCTGGTCATTATAGTGCTGCAAGATTTTCCAGACAGAGAAGGCTAGTCTTGCCATAGGTTGCGTTCCATCTGTTTTTACCACCGGTGATCTCGAACTGATATCAATAAATGTACAAATTGCCCAAGTGTTGTAGTATGATCCCGCAAAATCCATCTTCGGTCTAAGTCAAATTTGTAAGTCCCGACTTGTCAGCTTTACTTTTCGTTCTTTCTCGCGAGAGTTGAAACGTGGTGCCAGTGTGCAAATAGCCACAACCCCTTCCGGTTCTGAACTTGACGGCGGGTTTCCCAGTATTTGCATGATCAAATATGCACACTATCTTCTGGAAATGGCCACTCGTAGCTCTGTCAGACTTAATTTACTCTTACGATAAAGGATGACGAGTAAAACAAATTGGGAAACACATGTGAACCGGAAGTGTGCCGGGGCTAACCAAGTTTGTTGCCGAACAGAAGAGGGTGAGTAGCTCTCCACAGGCACGCTTTCTCGTTGCCCCTGCCTTGTTCCACTTCATTTGCACCGAGCTAGGGAGCGCAGCAACATCTGCGAGCGCGAGCCCCCTGCACCGAAGTGTGCCTCTGGTTTGTAAACATCCATGCAGTGAGGGCAATCTCGCAAAGCCAAAAGTCGGGTCTCGAGTCCCAACCCGTGTGCAGTGCATAGGGCAGCGTGTGGTGGATAGCGCTACTTCTACTGCTGCGTGTTGTGCATGACCTTGTGGACGTACAGAGAGAGTTTGAAATATGGGAGCACTTTTAGTGGGCACCCTCTAATGCTCAAGGTGAAGCCAGTGCCTGGGAAGCATGTTTGAGCAGATTGAAAACGAGAGAATTTTCAGAGTTGCACATTTTTACATGGCCAGGAACGTCTACAAATGTTTTAATATATGAACACTAATGTAAAAAAAGGTACATTGTTGGCGAGAAATAATGGGGTGAAACTGCCGATGGCAGCAGATTCCCGAGGTACAACCGTTTTGCACATCTGCAAATGCACCTGCCAAATGTTGATGGAAATAAAAAAAATTTTTCCCAACCAAGTTGCAGAAGCACTTTAAATTAAAAAAACGGGACTCCAATTTTACAACGGTGTGCCCGACATCCACACAGGATATGAATATGGAGGTTGGTAATCAAGGTGTTTGGTATACATCTAAACCACCAAGCGCACAGTCCAGAAACACATGCAGCACATCCAAAGAGACCAAGTCCCCCGTCGGGACATGTTCAAACTACAATTCGCTATGGATATGTGTAAAACAGAAAAACAAGATGGCCTGTCACAATGTCAAAATCTATCCTATTCATACTCTCATCCACCTTAAAGGTGTGAGGAATAAAACACAAAACGCTGCTGTGGAGTAAACAGATCACGTACCATGACAATCGACAAAATGCTTTGCATTCAGAAAAACTCACTCGACCACAAATAACTTTCCGAAAAAACTTCTGGAACTCCAAGAACAAACCCAGCCAGCCACATTTTGAGTACACTAGCAATACGAAGAGGAAATGAACAAGATTCTGACATCACTGAACAAAATGCCTTGCAGTAGGCCTTTTGTTGAGTGTGTGCAACAAGATTGTGACATCACTTCAAAGAAAATGTAGCAAACATGTCGGTGAGTCGTACAGTCGGCGTGATGTTGGCAACCCGGCTCCACTGCTGGAGCAGGACCCTGGTGCCGTGCACATTCACATACATCTTGTAAGGATCACAGCCACCAAAAACCACGGTGGGCCTTCTACGAGCAGACTTCGGTCCCCAGCACCGTCTGGGGTCGAGGCCCGAGGAAGGGACCTCGATAGTCAAGAAAGCGGGACCTGTTGTCGCCTCTCGTTCACGGAGGCCGAGGCAGACGGTCTCTCTCAGCAGACGGTCCGACGAGACAAACTGTTCCGCTCTCCAGGAGGGAGAGTCACGCGGAGTCCACAGGTCTTGCTTTTGCAGACTACTCGAGATGCATCTGGGACGTGGAGAACTGGACGGGGATTCTGTAGGATGCTCTTGCTGAAGGGGGTCCGTTTCCAATATAGCCTGCTTTTCCTGCACTACATCTGCATGCTCCATAGGCTGTTCGCCAGGCTCGTCTGGAAGCCCTTTGACTTGTCCAGGTTTCTTCGAAGCTCTTACACTTTTTGCTGCCTTTTGTTGCATTTTGGCCAGAGCAGGCTTTTGGTTCTCATTAGACTGGGTCCCCAAAGCAGATGCTGCTGGAAGTTCCAGGTCCTTATCAGCTGCTGTTCTCTGCCTCTTGCCTTTTGTTTTCACTTCTAGTTCTTTTCTAGGTGGAGATGACACAAGGCCTGCGTCAACGTTGCTCTGACGCTTTCTTGGGGCCGCTCGACCGGATGCGACCTGTGGTTGTTCTTCAAGTGTTAACTGTTTTCCTGCTCTGACTGCCTGCTTCTTAGGTGAAGCCTTTGTTTTGCGTTTATTAAGAGGTTCATCATCATCGGAGAGAAGGTCTGGCTGGACGGTGCTGTGCACAACAGAGGACACATCTGAAGCTGACCTGGATGCATGTTCTGTTGATGTGCCCCGTTTTGGCAAAGCAGATGGTAGTTTCTCTAATGCAAGCTGTTTCTGCACTTTCATCTGCACGTTACTTGCGGAAGATTGCTTCTTTCTGCGTTTTGCTAAGGGAGCATCCTCATCCGAAAAGACTTTTGCCTGGGCATCAGTTGCAGCAATTTCAGGAAGCAAGGCTTCTTCCGTGGTTGCACGTTTTCCTAAGGTACCCTTTTTGGGAGAAATAGGTTGTTGCTTGGCCTTGGGTGGCTGCTTGGCCCTGGGCGATGGCCTGGTTTTGTGCATGACCAGAGGAACATCACTGTCTGAAAGAATGCCTGGGTCATCACCATTGGTGGGGGCCTTGGGTGTCACTTGTTCCACAGCTGGTGTAGCAACTCGTTTTCTCGGAGTACCCTTCTTGGGCGATGCAGATGTTTGATCTTCAAGCGGACCTTGGCTCTGCACTTTGGTCAATCGCTTACCCCTGGGTGATGCCTTTGTTTTGCGTTCAATCAGAGGATTGTCATCATCCGAAAAGATTTCTGGTTGAACATTGACAGATGCTTCAGGGGGAACAGCAGTTTCGTCCACGGCTGCTTTACTTGCACGCTTTCTCGGGGTCACTTGCTTTGGCAATGCAGGCACTTCATCGTCAACCATGAGCTTTCTTTGTGCTTTGGTCAAATGCTGTTTCCCGGGAGAAACCTTGTACGTCTGCCCAGCTAGATTGCCGTTGCCGTTCGGTACAGCTTCTGCATGATGGTTCTGGTCAACTGCTAAAAGTTGTGCCGCGGCGGCTTCTGCAGCCGGTTTTTGGGTTCCGTTCTGCTTACGTTCAGGGGAACGTTTCTCGGTGCCGTCCGCCAACCTCTGCGGAGCATTTCTCTGACGGCCGGTCCTACGTGGCGTTCCGGGCACTTCGGATACTGGACCGCTCGACATTTTGGATTCCTTCGCCCCACCCGATTCCAGACTCCCGACCATGGACTTGACTGGACTATCAAGCTGCGTCACTTCCACGGTCTCGGCTACGACTGTATCGCCGGCTTTTTCGGAAGAGGCGACGGCGGCTTCCGAGCATTCGTTTTTCTCTTCACCGTTGTTGTCGTTACCAGAAGCTGGTGGAAGCGGCACGCGATCTTCTTCATTTTCGTCTTTTGTGGCACTGTCATCTTGACTAGCACCCTCGTCGGCACTAGCTTCATCGGCGACGATGTAGTCGTCGTAGTCTATCTCCGAAGACCGTGGCTCGGGATCGACGCCGGGGTTGCGCAAATCGTCCTCTTCTAAAGCG
This sequence comes from Ixodes ricinus, assembly GCA_037355805.1. Lineage (NCBI taxonomy): Eukaryota > Metazoa > Arthropoda > Arachnida > Ixodida > Ixodidae > Ixodes > Ixodes ricinus. Next base: position 48,143 of record JAZHYW010009115.1, read on the forward strand.
TGCGCGCCACAACCCGACGATGCGATCGATTCGGTTTTCTTGTCGCACGTTGAATCTCTGTCAGACTCTTCACCGGGGACTTGCGGCGTCTCCACGGGCGCAGGAACAGCGCTCCGACTCGTCGCGTTGAGTTCCAACAAGATGTCCTCAATCGTCTCGCCGCGGTCATACGGCCGCGCTGAGCGATCAGCGGTCACATCGGCAGTCGAGCTCGCCTCGTCGGCATGTCGACCCGCCAAACAGCCATTACCGGCACCGGCGATCGGCGAGTTTTCGGTGACGTTCGCTGAACCACCGACTGCGTCGCGCTTTTCCATCTTTAGAAGAAAGGATGCGTCGAAGCAGGCGAGGAGCGGAGGTGTTTGCCGTATTCGACTTACTTTTTAGAGTGAAGTTTGGGGGTACAGCTAACCATCGCTGCTTACGAGAGGCTAGCGCTACAAACCAGGATGGGAGAAGCGATCAACACGACGAAGTGTTTCCTGCGAGCAGCGGAACCGCAGAACTTGATCACCTGATCCCAAAAGTGCTCCGCAGTGCGAGACGCAAAAGCTACGACTGGTAAAAGTTCATACGCAGCAATCATCCAACGAGACAAAGCATGAAAGCAATGACCACTAGGCCTGCGCTCTTGAAAAGTGTTTTACCCTTTTTTTTATCTTTTTCGGAAGCCGGCTTTTGTGGCCGGCTTCTGCATATTCCACCTCAAGGTGGCGCGCGCGTCAATATAGGTGTGTGTGACGTCACCACTCTGTTTTTGCCGGGAGATATGAACTCTCACTTGACTACTTTCCGATTTATATATATATATATATATATAAAAAAAAAGAAAACAACATGGCTGGATTGCAAGGTATGTTTGCTCCAACCAAGAACTATTTTCATCGAAACCTTCCCGCCTTACACATTCGTCAGGCATGTAATCTTACCAAAAGTCAAGCCCCCTGCCAGTCCCAAATCCACTTTCTTCCAAATATGTGCTGCCACTATTGGCGGCATGCATGAACTACAGGGGCGCCTCTCTAGCCATCATCATCGTTTGTGACGTCACTGGTAGGACAAACTGGGACAGACTGCGCAGATCTTGGATCCCTCGGCTCATCAGCTCGCTTCGTGCGCTGTTTGGGCAACGCGAGGCAAAGCAGCTCTTTCACACGTTGTGTTTATCTGCTGAAGTGATATTTGTAGGACATTTTATCAAAGCTTGAAACCGTGGCACACGTAGTCAGGCTAACAAACACTTTTGGCGCTGAGGTGTCGACTCTGTAGGATCATGGTGATGGACTTTTTATTGAAACTGTGGCACGCGTAGTCGTGCTAACAATCACTTTTGGCAATGAGGTGTCGAAGCGCTGTGATGATGGTTGTCTACCCCAGCACAAGCAGCTGGATGATGAAAATTGAATATACAGCGCTTCACCTTACTACATCTGCCACAGCGAATAGGGTGTACTTTTTATTATGATTTGGACAAAATAAAACAAAGTAAACTTTCATCAAATTTAAAAGAAAGTGAAATTCGAGAACCTCTCGCGTCTGTAGTAAACACTTCAGTGAATGCAACTCTGTGTATCCTCTTGGTTCCAATGGGTTTAGTGAGTGACGGTCTCTTATTAGTTCCGAGTTGATTCCTTTTTGAATTTTGCAAACCAGTAAACAAACATATGCTCAAAATAACCGGCAGGAAGAAGAGGTGGCTGGCTTCCGGAGTCGTTTCAATTAAATCCCGGCTTATTCACCCGATCGACGCGAAACGTGCGAGACCCCTCGCGATCGAGGTCTTAAATCTAGCAAGTCGGTGACGCTTCAGCGTACCAAAAGGGGAAGCATACACCTGTAAATCACCACTGTTTGTATGTTTAATTTTGTGGACCGAAATGCGCATAATGCGTGATGCGCTTCTCATCGAACGATTCTAAATTTGTAAACAGTTCTTAGTAAAAATTGGATAGAACAAATTAATCAATCGCCTGAATTTGCCAGGCCATGTCCGACAATTTAAGAATTTATGAAACTTTCTGCTTTTCTTTTAAGCAGAAGTCGCGATGTGACAAACTTCTTTGCCACGTATTTGATGCGGGAGGAGCTAAGCGTTAGTTGCTGACAAGCATTTGCTCGTGAGCAACTGTCAAGTTACACTTGGATAAAAGAGTCTGTATTGGCAAGCTCAAAGCAGCTAAAACAAATGTGCGGCACTTTGCAATACAACTGTGCGCGCATGCACAGCTAAGACACCACGTCATTTACTCTGGTGAATGCAGAACTTTTATTTTCAGCAGCCTCCACAGATAAAAGAATAAATATCCAAGAGGCTGTGAATAGCCCCGAAGCATGCCGCACAAAGCTGTAATGTGAAGCTCCGCACTTGTTTCTGAACATTTTGAAGCTTTTTAATATAAAAAAGCAACCTCAAGGTGCTGTTATTCATCAGAAAGACCACTCACAAAAACGTCATGCACGTTTCTTCAATAAATATACAGTTTTTATTCGGCATAGATACAAACTAACATAGCCACTCTGGGCTTTGACCAACGTTATTAGGTTAGCTTAGTTACGGAACTGCTCATAGATGCTGCATGCATGAGCAGTACCCCCTCACTCACCCCGATTCACCTCCCGTCGTTCGACTCGCCGGGCGGCTGCATTGGTGACTGCAGTGTATTCTATGGGATACATACCTTTCGAAGCGCAGCATCTAGATGGCGTTCCACCGTACTCTATGGAACACACAGTTCGTAAACGAAAATCTAAATGGCGTTTCGAACGACGGGAAGCGGACTGAAGTGAGTGAGGGGGTACCACCTTCCGCCGGAGTTCCACAACTGAGGTAATCTAGTAACACTGGCTTTGACATAGTGCGTCGTCTGCTCGCTTCCTCCCATCTCCGTCACAGGAGGGCGCCCGCGAGGTGGCGCCACCAAAAACGTCTCGCCGCTAATACTTTTTTTCACCTCAGGAACCGTAGTAAAAAAAGTCTGGCCCCTCGCAGAGCATTACTAATTTTCCCCTCTATGTAGAGAAATAAAGGGATACTTCAACGAAATTTGAAATATTCCCGTCGTGTTCTAAAATAAGTTGAATATGATCCACCATGTCCGTAAATGACAATCGCACGTTTGTATTTTGGTCCTGGTGGCTGTATTTTCGTTATAAACGGCCCACTCTGGCAAGCGCTCGGAGAAGACCCAGCTTAGAGCACGTGACATCCAACGCAATCGTGACGTAGGTCGTCTCGAGACGAGCAAAGCTACGGCGAGGCTGACGTCCAGAGGATGGCCTAGTCGTTCCAGCCACCGAGCGGCTGCTTTTGTACGAATTTTGAGTGACGGGTTAATCTTCTATAATCTTGTAGGGGGACAATAGTGACTTCTGCGTACACATAAAAGGGATTCTCGGGAAGAGGGGAGTTCCTCCTTCCCCCTTCTCTCGTCGTGGCCGGAGGCGAGATCGACCTCCGTCACTAGCTGTGAAGATTCCTAGACGAGCATTACGAACGAGGCGTTAGCGACATCCACCAGGTGCTCTTTGCTAATTGTTTAATTCGTTTTAAAATTCCTTTTCGAGACTTTTTTAACAAGATATTGGTATGTTCCATGTGATACTGCTTTTTTGAACACATATAGACCAAAAAATGAGCGCGGAAATTTCGTTGTAGTATCCCTTTAAGATATATGTAGGTGTGTTTCAGATTAGATATCTGTTATCCTATCAAGACGTACACATTTCAAATGCCAAAAGCATCATTTGCTCCTTCAACAACCGTATCATTTAAGAGCTACTTCATGCGGCGTATGAACAATGCACAAAACTTTCATTTTTTCTTGAGGTGAAAACAAGTATAGACATGCGACTGGGTTCGAGACTAAGTGGCAAGAAAACGAGGCGTGCGCAAGGTTCGCCGCACCCTTTTCATCCTGCCTCCCCATTGAGCCACTGCGAGGCCTAGACATGGCTCCCTCAAACTTTGCTTTTGTCTACATCGTAGATTATCTTCGGTTCCGAAGTTGAGACAAAGAAATCATCTTCCCTCTCTGCTCGGCGAGAAGAAAGAGAGAGGGTACCACATCCATTTACCCTCAAACCGATATTTTTGGGAAGGTCCATTATACTCTGCTCACTCGCTGAGACTAGAAGCTCCACCTTTGGAGCAAGCTTTCTGCCCTTGCCAACACAAGTGTGATTGCACAGGCACGCGCACATAAAGCACTGCGGAAGCCAGTGAGCTCGCGCTGAAAGTAGATCTTCCAGTCTCAGCTTAAGTGTGAATGGAGTATAACGGAATCATCTTGGAAGACTGAGTAATGAGTTAAGCCAGTCAGTCCATCACCACAGACGGCCTCATTGTTTTTGTTCCATTCAGCTCGGGGCTGGACAATAGCGTATTTGAAACTACACTGGAGGTTCTCGTCGCTTGACTCTTGCAAAGAAAGCAAAAATAGCTTGCCTTTGGTGTGGGCATTTTGCTCAAGAACATTTTAGTTTTTGTCGTCACAGAGCGGAAGCGTGACAGGATAAAAGCTGTGGGCGATTGCACCAAAGAGGGCCCATGTTCCGAGCTTGCAAGCACTGTCGAGTCATGACCAGCATGAAGCCTTATAAAGTGCGCACAGTTTCAACTCTTACCATATAATTCCGAGAGATGCCCCGCCCCAAAACACAACCCACCCTTATGTTTGGCTTAATTTGCTATTCTTTCGTAAACACCAAAAGATAGCTAGTAATCATTGTGTTCACTGGGAAGTGACCCTCACCGCGATAAGAAGTTTGGTGGGGATACGGCCTAAAGGTAGCATTTTTTCAACTTTTCTTGATTGCACACCGTAAGTTAGTTTGCTCTTGATTTTAGGTGTGCTATCTCTCAGAATATTACAATAGTTTTTCACGAGATTTTTTTTCTTTGCCTTTATTGACTTTTTTTTTTATTGATAATCAATGTTTTATGCATTTACACAAAAATAGACACCGGAAAATCTGGTACTGAACAAGGACCTCTCCATTTCGAGTAGAGCGCTCTACCCACTTGCACCTTTGAGTTACTGCCAATCAAACTTTCATCAGTGCAACAGGTCTGAGTCGAGCTATTTTATCACAACACTTATCCCAATTAAATTTAACAAAGAGAATTAAACCAGAGTTATTTTTACCGTCCCCTCACACACATACACGTTGCTCCCAAAACCCAGAACACTTCCAGGAATTTGCAACGCCGCCCCAGAATGAAAACCTTAAATTTACACACAAGCCTATAATACGGAAAGGTGTCTGTATTATAGCGATTTCAAAGTAGCGAGTGGCATTTTTCAGGCCCCAGTAATAATAATAATAATCTCTGGCGAAGGGGAACAAACGACAAACACAAATCTCTAAACACAGCTAGGTTACCAGTGCGCAACTGAACGAAAATCAGGTATCGAACCAGGACCTCTCTATTTCCAGTGGAGCGCTCTACTCACTTGCACCCAGGGGCGGATTCAGAGGGGGGTCCGGATGTCCTGACCCCTCTCTTGATTTCTGAATGCGTAAAATTTAGGGTGTGAAACGAGGGAGAGGTGGAGGGGTTCCTAAACAAATGGTACGCTGACCAACACCTGACCCCCCCTCAGGAAATTTCTGCATCCGCCCCTGCTTGCACCTTTGAGTTAATTGAATTATTCCCAATTAATGTTTTTACTGTTTTTTCTTTTAGAAATCCAGTATATACAAAAGATGGCAATGGGCCTTCCTTTGGCCATTTCTTTTTAATGAAACGCTGCTGACCCTCGACAGCATGGCCTTCAAGGAGCATATTTCCTGCGAATGAAGCATGCATTGCACAGATCTGCAGATACCAGTAGTATCCAATTTGTTTGTGCGATTCACTCAAACGCTAGTCAATGAAACAATCATTCAGCGAGATGAAATGTGACATTTGATGAAATGCGACATTTGACAAAATAGCCACTTGCCTGATGTAGACATGCCATACACAAAAAATTAAAAGGCAGTTCACTTTAGTTGCACAGAAACAGTTTGCCGGGCCTTTGCCTCCCATTATAAATACCAGCAGGATACAGGAAAACAATGCTGTCAGCTGAAATTAGCTTCCATTCACCTCAGGGAAATGCACGAAGTGTCAAACCATAATCAGAAGTAAATTCAGAATGTCGGAAAACATCCCTCCATCAGTTGCCTCATCTGATCAGCACAGACATCTGGCACATCAGCTCTGCTCAGTGAGCTTCAATTTTACATCTGCAGCCAAGATGCAACCGAAGTGCACTCATGCTTCAGGGGGCTTCTAGTTAATCAGTGTATACATAACTAAGCTGCACACTTGCCGGTACCTATTTTAGACAGGTACAGACCCGGTCCCGTGCACAAAATTGGTGCAAACATAACTTCGAAAAGCAGACAGTGCACATATATCAGACCTTGAAAGGGTGCGTATCAGAATTCTGACTGGCACTTCTGCATTTGGAAGGATGCAGTATTTATAGAAGGATTTTATAGCAAGCTCCAGTGCTTTGCGAGATATGACATTGCTCCTTTGTCTTGAGTAGGCTAACATTTACATACGGTAAGCCTTGCACCAAATGTAATGTTTAGTCACTGGACGTTTCTTACAGCCGTCATTTGTTATTAGCATGGTACTTTGTCGTAACTGACATTACATATAAAAAATAGCTGTTGTGAAAGTCATTATGACTGAAAGTTAAGACTGCCTTCAAATATAATGATTTCTATCTCCACTGTTAAATCAGCAGAATACAATACCACCCGATTAATGCGGTCATAAATTTGACCAGAATCATGTTTACATGCACTGTAAATGACGCAACTTTCGTATTTTTGTGACGCAACTTAAAAAAAATACATATTGCAAAAAAATGTTACTTGCAAACATATTACTCCACAGTAAAAGTATGTAGCATATCGCTCCAAATCGTTAAATTTAGAGTTCACGAACAATTTCCGAAATCCACTTTTTAAGATTCGCAAAATATTGAGCCCACACACATAAAGTCGTTCAGATAATACGCTGTTTTGCAGTTTACCTCATACCCATCCTATATCTAGTTTCCATAAGTGACACTAATAAATTTCCTGCAGCCATTACCTTATTTCGTTCTAACTTATAGCTAAATAACAGTCTGTTTTTGTTACTATTTTTTTTTTGTTTTAAGTGTTCGCTTAGTAGTATTGTAAAGTTCCGAAGAACGCCCGCTCCCGAGAGATCGCCCATCCCGTTTTTTCGGCAAAATATCTGTAATATTAAAATTCCGAAACACTGCCCACCCCTGATTCCCGTTGGACATTACGCGATGTCTGACGGGAATCGCATCAACCATGCAAATGAACTCGAGCCTGAGAAGCGAGTTCATAGCGGGTTGCCACGCTTTCGTCTGCAATGTGCACGCGCGATATCGGCTCCCGTAACACGCGAGTTGTTCCCGCGTGTATGTTGCACTGTGAAATGCGTATCTGCTCCGTGGTATCTGTTCCCGTGACATAAAGTTTGTAGCGGATTCCCGCGTTTCTGTCCGCGATCTGTGCACACTATATCAATTTCACGCGAGTTGGTCTCGCGTGTATATAGCACCGTGAAATACGATTCAGCTGCGTTTGCGACCTGCGGTATTTGTACCCAAAACATACGAGTGTCTCGCGGATTCCTGCGTTTTTGTCTGTGATCTGCGCACACGGTATTGGTAGACAGCCAAGTTTGTAGCGGGTTCCCGCGTGTTTATTGCACCATAGAACTTGCATCTGCTGCATCCGCGATTTGCGGTATTTGTTTCCGTGAGATGCGAGTTCTCGGTGGGTTTGCGCGGGTCCTTCGCACCGTGGATTGCGAATCTGCTGCGTTCAGTAACCTGCGGTATTCTTTACCGTGACACGGGAGTTTGTACCGAATTCCCGTGTTTATCGCATCGTGAAACGCGAATTTGCGGTGTCCGCGATCTGCGCTATCAGTTCCCGCATCATGTGGTTTGTAGCCAGTGCCAGGGTGTTTATCATTAATTTTTGATAAGGTTTTGCTGTGACGTCCCCAAAGATAGCCCACCCCATGTTTTTCACCATTAATCTCTTCATTTTGGGTGGGCGTTCTTTCGGAACTTTACGGTATAATGCCTCTGGGCCTTCAAGGAAAAATAAATGATGATGATGATATCTAAAGCAAACAGTCAGTTGTAATATACAGGAGATTTTTCTTTATTATTATCTTATTAGACTTCTCAAAGAGAACAATGAAAAAATATAGGGAAATGTAAATTATGCACACATACACTGATGAGGAAGGACACGATGGAATGTACAATAAATAGTATAAATAATATACGTAAAGCCTCCACGGGTCCTCCCCTCCAGTAAACGAAAGGGCAGACGAAAGAAGACAAAAGCAGACGTTTGGCAGCAGTCACCGACCATTGGGGACACAGGGCACTGACCAGCACCGTTATCCTTCCCAAACCAATGCGGAGAGCAAGTTGTCTGCTTCTTGCGTCTTGCGCAGGGGGTCACGGTGACGCCAAGTTCCGATTGGCTTTCATTGGAAGGACAGCGGGTAGACCTCAATACTCAATGCCTTGAGGTCTACCCACTGTTTTTTTTGTTGTTTTTTCACTCAGCCAATAAGAGCTTGGCATTCTGACATCATCGCAACCCCTGTGCAGAAAGCAGACGAACTTGCGCTCTGCATAGAAGCAGACTGCTGGAGCTCCCCAGAAGAAACGGGAAGCAGACGACAGTCCCTCTCCGATCTTTGTGGTACCTAGAGCCACTGAACAAGCTACGCTCGGAGTACTGGTTTTTCTTACGGGCTCCGCCATTTTGGTCTTAAGTGCAGAGCAAGTGGCGATCTTTATGACTAAAAATGCGGCTGCCGGAGCTTTAAACAGGGTGTAAGGAAGCTCGGGCGATACGGTCTAGCTCCGAGGTGGATTGTTTCAACGTTTCTGAAGGACGGAAAAGCGTTTTCTGCGTTTTCTGCGATTTCGGAATAGGCTTCGGACAGCAGGCAACCGTGCTTTCAAGCACCTAAATGGCCGAGGCGTCGTCACTCTGAAGGCTGGTCCAAACACTTGCGTCCGCTTACGACAGAGTTCTCTCGATCTCTTGCGGACGGGAGAGCACGCCGGCAGGCAGACGTCGTCTACGAGGCGGGCCTGGAAGTGCAATTCGCCGGAGCGGAAGTTTTACAGTATGTATTTGTGAGATTGAACGTACACGCTATCTATGGGAAGCGGTCAATATAACTAGGGGACCGTGCTTTCGGGGTTCAAACTTCTTTGATTTCTGGGGCGTTTTCTCGGCGGTTCGTTTTTTCACCACGTATTCGCTGTTTTTCGGTGTCGATTTTCGGTGCGGGACAAAAAAAGTCTGAGTGTGTCGGTGCGTGCGTTAAAGGAAACGAGATGGGGGACAAAAGATTGCCATCCTTCGGGGAGCGTGCATGTGACCCGAACAGTTAGAATTTGTCCGAGTATCGACGACAGAAGGAAACAAGATCGGGGGTCTGGTTTCCGGAGAAATCGGCATCCTTGCAGACATTTCGGAGCGGCCCGTGTTTTGGATCAACACGCAATAAAATTGTTGCTAATATATACCAAAGGACCCCTAACTTTCGGGGTATGTCGCTATTTCCCGAAAATGAAGATCATGCTTATGAGATTGACAAGAGCTTTTCGAGCCGATAAAGGAAAAATGGTGCGCAAAAAAAGTGAGAAATCTAAGGAAATCGCGAGTGTTACACAACCACCCGATGGATGGCCCCGGTGTGTTCTTTAGCCGTAAGAGATTACGAGAGGTTTTAACGCAATTGGTCATAAGCAGTCGCTAGTGCGCAAACCAGCCGTAGCCCGTTCGGCAGCTCTGCCAAGACCAAGTGCGCGAGTCCGCTCGACTGCACCGGGCGACCTTCACTTGCACCCGGCTTCGTGGCACGGACTGGGGTCGAAGACTAAGCTTGTGGATCCTGCCGAGTCACTGCACAGGCTGGCAGACGACACGTCCTGACACAGCTTCGAGTCGCTCATGTCGTCTGCCAGGGCTTCCAGGATGTCCAGCAGCAGCTCCCTGCTCAGGCCCTGGAGCCGCGGAAGACGGGCAACCTGCGGTGGAACGGAGGTGAGACATCGTTGTCCTCTTTGTGCTTTTCAAAGTTTGAATGGTGGGGTGGGGACGCATGTGTGGGGACCAGAAGCCTCGTTTTGGCCAAGACAGACCCCGTTTTAGAACTTCGTTCCTGCCATCCCGTCATTTCGTCCGAATGAAGCGAAATGTCCAGTTTTCGTGGGATCTTGCTCACGAAATCAGTACCGATAGAGTAGAAGAAACAAAAATGCTCGCTCGTAGGGTTGTGCAAATATTCAAATCGCAGTGTCGAACAATAAGCTATTCGATATTTGCATCGAGGTGAGCTGCGATTTTCATATTTCTTCAATTGTTCATCGCGACAGGTTTGCCCCGTTGAGCGTGCTACTTTCCGAGCACCGGTGCACTGCGGAGAAGCAACAACTGCAGAGATCGGTTTTGCGGCCGCTGCTTGCCCACAGTGCACTGGTGCTCGGTAAGAAGCGCACTCAACGTGACTAAAACGTCGTGATCAACACTTGAAAAAGTACAGATATTGCAGCCGCGTGTTTAGGAAAAAGCGCCCTTTCAAAGCTGGATGGTGCATGCGCGTGCGTGCACCATCCCGCTTTAAAGCGAAAACTTTGTAATGTTCTAATCTACATCGCAGTAAAATTCTCAAAATTAAGCTGGCTATTATACAGGGTGTTTCTGCAAAAGCTTTTAAGAATCCCTAAAAAATATGGTGTTCAGGATAAACAGGAACTCTTAGCGGGAACAAACTACCACCCTTGGCGGACGTCAAGAATTGCGAAAACGAGCTAATTAGCGAGATAATTAACTAAAATTTATGAATAAAATTTTTAATTATGGCAGTGAGAAATAAACATATATTTCCACTGAGAGACTTGCTAAGCATCATCGAAGACCACTAAATCAATTTTTTTTAGAAAGGTATAAGGCAGGGGCAGCATTACATTTGGACGCGTTTACAGGTTTTGGTTTCTTATAGGAGCGCATCTCTGCACCCGCAGTCCTTCCCCTGGTGGTCGCGGCATGACACACGTATGCTGCACGCATCGGTCACCGGGGGCAGGACCGCGGGTGCAGGGATGCGCCCCAATAAGAAACCGAAACCTAGAAACGTCTCTAAATTGAGCATTTTTACGGAATGCTGTAAAAGGCTGCCCCTGCCTTTTTTATAATATATAAAGGATGCATTTAGTGGTTTTCAATGATGCTAAGCAAGTTTCTAATTGGAACCATATATGTCTATTTTCACTAATTAAAAAACTATTTTGTAAATTCTAGATAATTATTTTGCTAATTAGTGTGTTTTCGCAATTCTTGACATCCGCCAAGGCTGCTAGTTTGTTTCCGCAAAGAGTTTCCTTTTATCTCGAACAGCATATGCATATTTTTAGGGATTTTTGAAAGCTTTCGAGAAACACCCTGTACGTGTTAGGCAGAAATACCCAGACAACCTGCAATACTCATCCGTGATTAAAAAAAATATACTTGCGTAGAGCAATAATACTTAAATCCCGTCGATTAGGTACAGCTGGGAATCTCATAGGTTTAATTCTATGTCAAATGTGTCGTTTCCTTGCTGTCCCAATGTAGGCAATGGGCTCTCTCAGGCCACAGTTGATAAATATTGTTATATTAAAGCATAGAAATGGACAAGTGGAAGCTTGGGAACAACCTCCACGAGTTCAGCTGGGTTTTTCTTTAAGCATGGTGCAATATAAAAGGCTTAGGAAAACTATCCGAGTAGAAAATATTACTTCAAGCTCGCTTCAAACTCAAAGTCCACTCTCCGCACATGCCTACTTACTCGTTACAATTTATAAAAATAAACAAACTGTGAAAATGTCACCTCCCATGGGTACAATTTCCAGCTCCTTATGGCGGCTCCATCCGCCGATACATTTTGTGCGAAAGACGTGTGTACGGGCAGGTGACTTTCTGTATCACTATATTTTGCATGCTTTGGTTTCGTAGAGTAGGTGAGGAAGGTGCTTGTGTACTCAACAAAAAAGTTTGGAAAAGTAAGTTTTTGCAGTGAACTGATCAGAGCTTACAGCACTGTATCACTAAAATAGCATAAAGTCAGCGCACTGCATCAACAAAGCCACTGCTATTACCAGCACAGTCTAACAGCACTGAGCTAATGCTGTGGTGTATACGTAAACAGGCGATGGTGTACGGGGTGTTTCACCAACGACCGAGAATAACTTTTTAAAAGAGGGCACTTGAAACAAACAAGCTATTTCATTGGGACAATTTCGTCGACTGCGGCGGACAATGGGGTATGAACGAAAAGTAGTAATAGGGATTTTTCACTAAATAAATCAACTTTGCTCCCGCCGACTGAAAAATTTATCGCTGTACCAAATTTCTGACAAATTATTTGAAAAGGGTTTAATCTCTCCGGTTCACAAAATATATAGAGTGGGTGGAGTCCCTGGTTTACAATTTCAGACAAAGGGTTCATTAGGCCCTCCACTCCATAAAGCTCATGTAGTTCCCAAGTAGACCAATTTGGGAAAACAAGCACTTCCAATATTTTTTGAACGAGCCTATTTTTGTGACCAAAGCACAATCCAAAGGCTTTCTTTGGTTATTTTTCTCGAGCCGGTATAAACAGTTTACTGGGAAACGGCAAATCAGGAACTATTATTTTGAAAACTGGAACCCTGAAAAACCAAAAGGGTTTTATGCTTTACTGCAGTTATCGTTACCAAGTGATTATTGTTGTTGTTTGAGCCCTTGTGCAAAAATGCTAGCACAAGTTTCATGCTAGCATCTCTTGCTGATCTACGCAATGCACTCATCGTTCCTAGATGCTCAAATATGAAGCAGCTCTTTCCCACCTGTTCGCACATTTGCCAAATTTTAGTTAACGGTTCCTCAATGCGACAGAATTCAACCTCCAATGCTGCACGGCCTGATACGCTCTTCAGCAGTGGAAGCAGTTTTATGCACCAAAGCAGAAACAGACTGAGCTCAATGCCGTCCTCTCTATAAGCTCGACGGAACAAAGTGGACGCTCACTTTTGGATAGTGGTGGACGATGAGGCTCAAGGCATGCTTCTTCATGTCTGTGGCTTGGATCTTGTCGGCTGCCTCTAGGATCTGTGGAAAAGAGAGTGAGCGCAGTGAGCTTTCAGGTCAGCCAAAAACACCACAACCTTCAACTCCTCACCTCACAAGCAAAGGTAGAATTCCGTACTGAGGAGACAGCAAAAAAGAAACAAGTGCTACGAGATACCTGTACACACTATGTGCAGCTTATTGTAGTCTGTCATCTTTTGAAAGTTTTTAATCTTGCCTTTATAAAAGAAACGAAGCTCTACAATAAAAAAAAGAGACAGGCTGAACAAGTCGTCATAAGACAGAACAAAATTACGGCAGTAATGCTCCGTAAAGAGAACTCAAAAGGAATCCCTCGTGGAGCCTAAGAACGTCAGCCCATGTTTCACCAAGAAACTCTTAGTCAACGGTAAGCTGCCATTTCAAGAGACTCCCGACGATATTCCTTCTCGAGTTCTTTATACCAGCCTCTGCCCTTTTTGTACTCTGTTTGGTCTTCCACACTGCGGAATAGTGTCATAAAGGAAGGTGGCATCAAATTTGAAACTTGCACTTCCATACGCTGGCCCTCCGACCATCGGAACACTGTAAGTATGCAGGACATTTCCATAGAAATTTCTCCGCAGTGAACGACCGTCCCCGTAAAACAATGCCCAACCATTCCAGAGTTTGCTTTCCACCAAACGATCTCAAAGAGTGAAGACACAGACCTGAATGACGTTTTCGAAGGTGACATTCATCTCCAGGTTTTCCTTGCAAAAGGCTTGAAGCCGGTTGTTGGTGAACCCATAGAAGTAAGGCGCCGAGAACAGGTACCTTTTCGGGTTTGCTACGTCAAGGAGTATCAGAGCGGCAGCCTGGCCAACTGAATTGCCTAGGCACATTGAGCAGGCCTGTCTTTGTAGACCCCGCATACATTGCCATGCCAATGTTACATGCATGACTGCGCTGCTCATGAAATCACGAGTGATGGAGTGTCAATCTGCCATGACATCGCAAATGTGGCCTACCCTCCGTGTCCCATCTAAACACATCATAAATTTGTTTTTTGTTTTCTTTTCAGTGTCCTTGTAATTGGGAGTGAAGAATGGCGCTCTGCATATAGAATCGACTACATATTGAGGGAGGGGAGGGAGGACGAAGCCCTGTAAACTCCCTCCCGTGGCTACGCCCCTGACCCCGAGGATTCTGGAACAAATACGTACATATTGTATAGACCGACACACTGCTTACAAACAAGCCCGTGTTAGCCAACACCAGGTGTGGGCACTGCGCGAGCACAGAAACAAGATTTGTGTGAGGCAAAGCTTCTGCGCATGCATCGTGGTGACAACAGCGCCACCGCAGAGGCGTAACATCAGAGCTGCGTGTTAGTCTATAGGTCCTCATTCCATACATGCTGCAGGACTGCTAAGATTTTGAGCTATGCAGTCCTTAACGATAAAACCCCAATGGAACATTCGCACAAAATTTGTTAAGACGACACACAGTGTAAATCTGTTTTTTCTAGATTTCGCTTGACACTCTAAGCTTTCTCCAACTTCTGTGTAGTTGCTACACTTTTAATGTATGTGTAACGTGACAGACACTGTGAGCGACTTATCACTTGTTTTTTTCTTAGAAATCAAAAGCTGCCGTCAAACTGCTACCACGGTCAAACGGCTCATTCATATCACCAATCGAAGCGGTAAACTTTTACGCTCATCAATGCCCAGTTCAAATAAAATGCAAAGAAAGGTCGCTGCTGTGTCTGTACTAACTGTGTTCCAAAGCTAACTATATGTCAGATTATTTTGTGTCACAAAAAAATCAAAAATAATTTTGGAGCATCGTGCCACACTTTAAAATAGGGGCATAGTTGGGGTGCTCATCTGTCAGTGAAAATATAGCAGGATGAATAAGAATAGAGCAAGAAATAGCCTAAACTTCCCAAGGTGTTTCCTCCAATGTAGGCAAGCTTTCTCCTTTCCTTTTGATTCCCGTCGTCATGCAGGACACTCCAGAAATAAACCGCTTGACTGATAAACTGTTCAATAAGTTGAATTCTATCTCTCAACCACAATAGAAACTAGAATGTCACGACGATTAAACAAGGTTGGTGCCGAATGAGAAAGGGAGCTTCCGTTTTTCCAATTTACATTTTGGCAGAGACCTCGGCCTACTTCCTTACACGAGAATTCTCAAAATAGAGGTTGTGTTCATTATAAACACGTCTGAACGAAGCAATATATTACCGTAAAATACCGGGCAAGTGCCCACTCAAACTTTAGAGATCATAACAAAAAAATGGGGGATTGGCACTTGTCCGGTCATCAATTTTACATATAAATGTACTGTGCGTATTTTCTCAGATCTTACAAATTTGGGGATGGGCGCTTAATATGGAATCGGCGGATGCGCGGTATTCTACAGTACATTACAAATTTTAGCTGCGCTAAAGATTGTCTGTCATGTATCTATCCCTCGTTCTCTCACCCGTCCTCGTCATTGATGTTTAAAAAATGCTACAGTGCCACCAGCTTACCAGTCTTCTCAACCCTAGCTATATACTTATGCACCAAACCACCACCGCAGTGTCTAGGGAAATGAACTTAGGAAAAAGGCGGAGATCATAAGAAGGCACGAATGGCGAATGTGCAAGGATACAGGGAGTCTTCGGGAGGCATCGTGACATCTCCGTAGTAGATGTACCTCAACAGCGTGTTGAAAGACTGCAGGGATGGAATCATCTCCCCGATGGCAATCTGCGATCAGCGTTGCAAGGTACAAAAGACCGGTGTGACACAGGTGACGACACAAAGGAGAACTGCGAACAATGGCAATCACTAGGAACCGTTCGTGCACTCCCGTGGTTCGGGGCAGTACTTTGTTTCGGGCGACTTTTTGGTCGTTCCTTGCTTTCCGTCCAAGAGTAAGAATTCATAACAGAGAAACTCCCGCGATTTCAGCCAGATGTCGTGACACACCTAAAAGCTGCCAATTGATGACAGAATACCAGAGAATTGGGGAAACCAACAGGGAGACACACAAACATTGCAAAGTTTTTCGTAGTCTCGGATATTCCACACTGAATCCACACCATTTTGCCCATTTCTTTGCTTGTAACGCTAATCGGTTGCTTACGTGAGAGACACCGACATCGGGTAAAAAACCTTAAAAAATGATCGTAAATTTTATCACTAAAAATTTAACCTCAAGGAAATAAAGACGAGACAAATATTAAACCTGGTAGAGGACCTTCGGACGAGCAATCGGCAAGAAAATATACAAAACACGCAAAGTGCACTCCAACTCGTCGGCCAGCGGTCTTGGCGAAAATGGTGCGTTCAAAGTGAAATACATCTTCGGCGGTTCGTAGTTAATGCCCGCAACTCTTCTACCGCAGTCACCGATGAGGCGAGAATGACAGAGAGGAGCTTCAGTTGTCCCGCCTCCGGCGCGACCTCGCCACTTTTGACGACGGCGCTTCGGCGTCTAGTGCATCTCTGACACACGCGACGTGGCCAGAGCGTAGTGAAAGGCGTTGAGCGCGTGCTGGAGCCCGGGCCTTCGAAAGACAAGCCCTGCTGTTCTCACGCTGTCAGCGACTACAGTTGGTAAAGCAGCGCCTCGATATAGTGAATAGGAGGTGGATGGTTCCACGTCCTGCAAAGGCATTAATTTTGCACTCTAGTTTGGCCTTTTCTCGGTGTTCCTCAAAGCTGTGCCTCCGCCTCGGTTTTCTCGAGTGGCTCGATCGCTCAGTGGGCTACGCGCTGATAGAGTCGGCGAGTTGCCAGACAAACTCCTCTCAGAGTTCTGAACATCGAAACTTCGTTCTGACTCTTTGGTGGAGTTACTGTTTATGGAATCGACGCCCCTCAATCGTGGAACCGATGACTGGATCTTGGACATGGTGCGTGAGGTCCTAACAGCCATTGATTCCCCCATGCTCAGCTGTCCCTTATGAAAACAATAAATAATTAAAGAACAAACCCAGACCACACTTCTTGGGCTATAAGCTGCTACTATACTTACCCAATTCTGATGCACACCTTCTTTTGAGAAAAATACACCTAAAAAGAGCCTGCGCGTTGAAATCGGATGCGAAATTAAAATTGGCGGTACTTTGGAATCGCAATTCTTTGGCATGAAAACTGGGCGCACGTAATAATCGGGGGGACGTTAGAATCGGATAAATATGGGACGTGACCAGAGATGAGCTCTGGCGGCATGCAGAAACCGTTAGGCGGTATACGACCGACGACAAGGAAAGGGCCCGGCTGGTGCTCACGTTGACGGTGTTGTGCTCGGGCATGAAGGAGCGGAACATGGCCTCGAAGTAGCTGCAGCGGGCCACCAGCACCGACTTGTGGGCGGGGATGGGCTGCCCGTCCAGCAGCAGGGTGATGTCGCAGAACTCCCGCCCCACCTCCCGCAGGAAGCTCTCCATGTCCTGCTCCAGGGTCGTGCCTAGACAGACACACAAACCTTATGTCACGGGTCCCCGTTTAACTCACAAACGTGATCGCTCCAACTCGCGGAACAGCCACGATTTCGGAAGATTAGTAATTAAGAAAACTGGGTAGCGCTGTTTCAAAGGGCTGAACTTCCAATGGGGTACTCAGCTTGCACCAGCTCCAACGCAAAGACCATAATAATAAAAGAATTGCTTTGATTTTCAATCACTATCGCTATTAATTGCGATCAAAACCTAAAATTTCTTTTGACTCTTTCTATACAAACAAATATAAGCCACTGGATAACCGCACAATGCCGCGCAGCATGGTGAGAACTTCAAGAACATGGTGGAAGTGGCCCCACCATCTCCGATTTTATCTTGTTCAGCAGCTGTGGCCGTTCGAAAACTGGTAGGTTCAAGTTACCCCCAAAAAAAGTGGCAGAATTAATAATTGCGAGTAATGCCAGTATTCAAATGTCTTAGATCAGTGAAATATGAAATGTACATACTTCGGTATTAATGCCAATGGGGGTTGGCACGTCTAATGAGTTTACTCGCATAACATATGGGTGTCAAGCACTGAAGTTTGTAATGAAGTTAACCTATAGACACATTTAAAAATATTTGCCACATTTTTATATGAAAAAAAAAAAGTGAGACATGCGAACGGCGAAGGCTGCTCACGTGTCGGAAGCAAGGGCCCACCTGTGTAGTCGAAGAGCGGCTCCTGGAGAGAGCGCACGGAGGGCATCTGCCTCCTGCGGATGATCTCCACCATCAGGGGCTGGGCGATGGTCTCAAACTCCTTGCTCATCACTATCTGGTTGTATGTGCTTTCCTTCACTATGAACTTGAGGCAGAACTCCTGCAGGCAGCACCAGTGCACACTGTCATCACTCCCTGTTTTGCTCAAACCGTTTTCACACTTTCATTCCTTATGATTTCTGTGCTGTGGAATGAGCAGCACAGATTTAGTCAAAAAATTCTCTTATAAAAAGAACTTCCACCTTTGCCTGCCTTTCTACTCTATGTAAAGAGAGCTGATAAATCCGGTTGAAGAAGAAACGTCTAGCACTAATTTGCCCCTTTCATTCCGACAAATCAACCAATTCACAGAGGTTTAAAGGCACGCGAGAATTCTTGGCGCAAATAAAAATTACATTGAAACTCGCAAACTCTGAAAGACACAGTAGTATAGATCTGCCACGACTGGTTTGCAAAACACAGGGGCTCCGAATACAAACGGTTCCGCAGTAGTTTAATAGCTCATTAAGGTAGGAAGCTTTATAATAATAATATTAACGTTTATTTCTCTGGTGTCCCAAAACGACCAGATGGCCTTCGCTTGGGTGCACCAATGCAAACACGAAGCAGAAAAGGCAATCAAGCACTAAATATATTCACACAAACCCAATAATAAACAAAACTACCAGCAAATAAAAACAAAACAAGAAAACTATGATGTGAGCACAAGCTCATTCAGCTGATGGCGATACCTTGGAGTGAGAGTAGATATGTCAATGCAAGATGGCACAGTGCTGTTATCTAGCGTCTGTATACGAGAAAGTGGTCAAGGTACCTATGCAGTTTGACTGCTTACCAACTCTTTGAAAAGAACAAAACAACTTTCAATAATTTATGTTCAAGTTTCTGCCTGTCCTTTTTAGACAAACCTAAATCTCAAGGAAATGTTTGCCATTAAAAATGCCCACCCAAGATGTCCACTAGGTTCCTCCAGGATCTTCTAGATCGAGCAACGCAACAATGTCCGCTTGAAGTGACCACGCGACGATTTTTGGCTAAAACGACTGCCACGAGGCGACCGCCAGATGTGCCTACGCTCACAGAAACCTAGAAGCGCAAGCGGAAGTCGAACCTTGATGAAGTCCAGACGCAGGTCCGAGGCATTCTGGAGCGCCACGAGCACGTTGCGGTGGTTGATGGCGGCCTCCAGGTACTGGACGCACAGGTGCTCCAGGCGCCGCATGTGGAACTGCAACCATTTGTGGGAGCACTCATTTCGTAAGTGAGGAGCCGGGGTCTTGTTTTACGACGACGGCCATTACAGGGACATCCCAGCGATGTTTGTGGCGTCGACACTAGCACCGGGCAGAAATCTCTACTTCCCCCTCTGACGAGACGTGGCAGGCGAGCCCGTGCGCCTGTAGAGCCCCCCTGATGCTTTTTGTGTTTTAACGCAGAATGTGTTTTATGAGGCGCTTTCTACAATAAAATTGTCACAAACGAGCATCATATCAGGCGTCATAGCGACCATCATGAACGAATGATACACTGGGAGTGTTACGAGCGTTCAAAGATTATATGTAATGTTTATATACGAGGTTGGAGCAACTCTTGGAATCTTCGAGCGACTTCCGGTCAGCTATTTGAACATCATCTCTTATTCTATGGGTTTTACTTAAAAACTTCCGGTTTTCCCCGGAAAATCCCTTTAATAGGATGAGACACAGATTATTATTGCTGTTCACAGATTTAAAAATTTGCCCTGCTAAGGTGAAACAAATATTATGGTTAGCTGAAGTTTTTCCCTCATACTTTGCTCTCATTAGTCGGAGGATGGCATGCTTTTGCTCCATGGAGATCGCCTCCGTCTTCCCCGTCAAGCTGCCGGAGGTGCCATACTCTCCATTGTTGAGCGGCGATGATTCGCCAAATCGGTATTTCAGCAATTTAGACTTTTGCGTAAGAGCGACCACACCGACCAGCGACGCCGACACGGAACACGAAGCAAACAAAGAAGCAAGCATGGCACCGAGTTTGCACTCAAGCTCGTCTCTCTTCGGTATAGAAGTCTGGATTTAACAGAGGGGGCAAATCCTCAATAGCGGTGACGTGGTTTGTGGGCCGCGTTTACAAAACGAGCTGCAGCATGCAAGGAGTCAAAACTCAAAAGCGTTCACCTGCTGAAAACGTGTCCGCCTCTCTGCCCAGTTTCCTCGCCACACTGGCCAAGCGACAACCAAATGCAGGCGCACTTGCGCCAATCTGCCCAGGAGGCGTCTGCCATTAAATTGCAAATGTTCTAATGGTTGGAGTTGCTCCCTCTCTTAAATCTAGGCTCTCTCCGTCATCTCCGCCAGTACGATGTCGCTAGCGCTCCGAACCCCCCTATCGGCACGCCACGACGTCTTCTCCGTGAGCGACGTGGAAAAGCCGCTTCATAAGGAGCGGGGAGCGGCCAACGATGCAGGGGCTGCCGCAGGCGACCTTTTCAGCATCGTCTACGGCCCGTTCTGGGTGGTTGCTTGGCCGCAGCAGCAAAATGCGGCGGTCTGAGACTTAATAAACTCCAAAGTTTTCTATTTTTTAAGTTATTGCGAAATTTGTCTTCGCTATATCCGCGGGAGCCACTCAGTTTTCTTTGCTAAAAACAGACACAAATGCATCGAAACAGTGCAAACAGAAATAGGGAATTGTGATCGCTTCACAGCAGCTGCTATTTCATTATAACCGACTTCGTTATAACCGGTCTCGACAGTAACAGACTTATTTTCTTATTAGATTAAATGTGTAGTGGTGTCGGGGGTGACTTTTGCATCAACATTTATGTTTCACCAGAAAGAGCCTTCCAATAATGAGTACAATTGTAACGCCGATTAATGTACCATAATATCCCGAGTCATCGGCCACCCCCTTTTTGGCGAAAATCGATTTCCCCCAAAAAACACAGAGTGATCGCCCACCCCTATAAATACCCCAACACAGACTCCGCCAACTGCCAACATTCGTCCTACTCGAAGGACGCGGCCGCAGAGATTACGATTGGAGGACGTCCGTGACAATGTAAAACGAAGGAGGAAAAGACATTTCACCATGTTTACGCATTTTGTTTATGCAGGAGTACATGCATGTGAAAGAAAACGATGGAGATAACAAAATTCAACTTTGTTTTGCTTACAAAAAAAGAAAAGCTCGGAAAGATAGCACAAGCAGTAACCAATTCAGGGATCGCAAGGTGAGCGAACGCCTTATATCCTGGAATGTAACTGCGGAGTGTAAGGTCAAAGATGCAAGGTCGAAGTCCGTCTCCACCAAAAAAGGTCACCGCAAACCCACTCCTTCTCCTGGAACGTCGCGATCGGGGTTGGTAAGGTTGGGCAATGTTTTGAAACAAAGCCGATGGGTAAATAGAGATTTGCTGGAAGGCCGCACACAGATGTTTGTAAAGCATCCCATTTCGAGCTCCGTGTTCATGGTGCCATCCAGGCACACAACAACACCGCCTCAGCCCGCATTGATAGCATGCCACGCACGGACGCACGCATGTATGCATTTAAAAGAAAGTGGCACAAGAGCATGCTCCTTGTGATTGACAGGGTGCCCAACTTTGCCCGACGCCGAAGTATTTGCCAATCGCGATCATCAATCACCGCCCTTCTCGCTTCCCCCAGCATCGCTCTTCGTTGCTTCTTTCGCTCGCTCGCTTGTTGCGCCTGATTGTGTTTTTATTTTCTTGTTGACACATTTTTTTTACTAAGAAAAGAACATAGCAGTGTTAGAAACATGTTTTCACGGAACAAACATTCGCATTGTATGCCAATCGGCGGTGTTCATCGAGTGCATGGTATGGCGCACCGTGCATTCGCGAGGGCGCCCATCAAACCAACCTGGCATAGGTGCCGCGGGGCAGCTATGCAGTTGCCTCGCCTCAGACACGATCACATGGTCGTGTCGCCGCGGGGTCGATCGGGATCTCGAATTCGGCTCCCGACGTGCCGCTTTCTCTCCTAGCCACTGGATGGCGCTGCAGGCGCCCCATGGCGGGCGAGGAGAAACCTCCTCGCCCATCGGTCGATATAGTCGGGTAACCGGGAGGCAAAAGTCTCTTAGGATTCCGGCCGGGCTCAAGATAGGCAAGTGCAAGCAACTGCTCTCGGGCAATAGCGGGACACGAGGCCTAGGGGCCCTCTTTGTGTTTAGCTTTGGGCTTAACGTACGTTTGTAAATATTTGAGTAATGTCGCGTGTATTTGTAGTATAGATTGAGTGTTTTGTAGCGTTGTGTTTTTATGTACCAATAAACGGGGAGCGGAATCCCGCTCCCGTGAAAGAACCAGGCTGGACTCGGGTTGTTGACGGACCACGTGGGAAACGGCGTATCGGCGGCGGTACGCGAATTCCTACAATGCAAGCAACGGACTTCACAATGGTCAAACGTACCGTATTTACTCGAGTAATAGCTGCACTATTTATGAACAAGGCCCTTGCACCTACTTTCCCACAAAACACATATCCAGCCAATCATCGTTGCATATAAATAACACAGCGAATAACTAGATCGAGAACACGATTCTCCATACAAATGCAATCTTTACAGATGGTATCTTCGGCTGCGAAGACACTATCTCTGTCCTGTAAACCGCTGGAGTCTATGCTGTCAATCGCGGTGATTGGCAATCCGCGTGCTCCACGGAAAAGCCAACCATCGGGATTTCTTCATAAAATGTGCGGCTAATACTCCAAGTAAATACGGTACTTTCACAAACATTTCTTGCATAAAACAAATAAACTAATTCCAAGTTTTGAGTTTAACATACCTCTTGTGCAGCCGCGCTAGATATCTACAAAAGAATGGGCGTCTTTTAACTTTTTTCAAACGTTTTGTGCTTACCCAAGAAGACATGGCTCGCCCACTTCTCTATGAATTTCAGGTGGCAGGGGGTGGGTAATGACTCAGGATATTAAGGTATAATATTTTCCCACGATCCACACACTCTCGAGACAGCCTGGAAGGACTTTCTACCGTATTTACTTCCATAATGAACACACTTTTTTTTCCAAAAAATTGACCCATATTTGAAATCAATTTTCATCATGCGGGGTAAAATTTTTGCATTTACACTCTTTGTGGAAATGTCACTTTAGGTGCCAGTATGACATGGCAGGGTACTGTGGTACGTCTCCACTGACGGAGGTGCACCCATGGCTGGTCGTGGGCGCGCCACAGTAATCATGCTCTATAAATTGCAAACCTTTTTAGGATGCTTTTGGCGTGCCTTTTGCCAAAGGAAGAAATTGTGGCTCAGCTCGCTATGCCAGGATATACGTAGCGTGAGCTTATGCTCACAAAATGAGAAGGCGCTATCAAGCAGCTCAGGTGCAGCCTCAGATTCTGGCTACTGCGAACGGAAGCACACGGCTGGGCATGCCTCGGCGCCAGTGCGTCTGCCGCAGCTATGACGTCACTCCTCTGGAATGCGAAGACCGGCGAGCGCACGCGGTGGCAAGTAGAGCCTGCGGTGGCGGCGGCTCTGGCACGCCAGCTGTGCGCCATGTGACGCCACTGCTCCTCGCGCTTGCAGATTGGAGGATAACAGCGGAGCCCAACGGCGAGCGGCGGCTCCGCCGCCAGCTATGCGCCGTGTGAGCGTCACTGCTCCTCACGCCTGCGAAGCACGGAGTAAGGCTCATTATGAGAGCCACGCCGAAACAGCTCAACCTCGGCCAGTGTAGCTAATGCTACAAAAATGCCCTACAAAGCTTACTCCAGCGCGGAGAGCGACGCGACTGTTCTTAGGCCTAGCAACTTCCACGATATCACTGTCCAAAAGCGGATCACAGACGGCGACGTGTTTGTTGACATCAATGCATCCGATGGATGAAGCTCGTCCGGGGCTGGGCAGTTCCTCAACCCCAGCTTCGCTAGGCGTGCACGCGGCTCGGTTTCACGGTTGATCACTTCCACAGCCCTGCAATTGCAGCTATTACGAGCGGCTTGGCTTGCGGCTGGCCTGGCTTGGCCTGGCTTGGCAGCTAAAAAAAAATTGGCAGGCTTGGTGGCTAGCCGGCTAGCTAAGTTGAACGCAGTTCAAGACTCGCGTGAGCTGTAAATTAAAAGTGCATTCATTACGCAAGAGAGAAAAAAAAAGTCCAAGATATTGATGGCAGTTGTGGGGGGTGCATTCATTATGTGAGTGTGTTCATTATGCGAGTAAATACGGTATATTGTAAATAAATAAATAAGGAAGTGGCTGTACTTTCACAGAGGCTTGGCACCTGGAGCAATGTCGCTTGAAATGCTACAGGATGATACCGATATTGTAGAAGCCAAAATGGCTAACATTGAGGCAGTTAACAATGAATGAAACTTCTCTGCTATCATTCTTACAGAGCCAACAAGCAATGCTGCAACCTGCCTCGGTGGTAGCGAGTTTCAATCCAAATTTCGATTATAATGACTTTATAAATTATTAACTACATCAGTTTATCTTAAGTAGTTATGCACTAATAGCATTTTTGGCTTCAACACATTTTTCTTAAACCTTTTATAAGCAGACCCTTAACTAAAAACAAAAAAAAGGTGTTTTTTTTTTTTTTCATAAATAGGTCTTTACAAATTAGGTACACAGAGCATCTTATCCCTAGTTCATTCTTTGTTCTTCACTCATAAAGTACCCTCAGCACCAAGTAGGCAATAATGCAAGGGGCAAATAACAATGACAAAAATGCACTGCCTTCATTTGCAGTACAAACAATTTTTGGAGGCAAACATAGCAAGTACTGAGCTGTGCCCCTGCAAACATTTTAAGAATTACTACGTAGAACGAAGTTCGTCCTTTTAAAGTTGAGGAAAAATGACTCACTTGGACTGCGAGCCTGTAGACATCCATCATGAGTAGAACAATTCGGTCGCTCATGGGGTCACGACCTGGGAGGCAAACAATCGGACAAGGACTCCCACTCAGCCCCACGAGCTTGCGCTAAACTCCCGTTCACAAACCACTGAATGCCATTCAGCCAAAGCATCACAAATTTGAACAATTTTCCGATGCCTTTTCCTTTGCTGAATGTTGAAAAGGACACCGTAACGCTCTATATGCTTATTTCATATTGACTGAGCTGCGTTGCTGTGTTTACATTTATGACACAGACACGAGAAGAAACAAGAAATACGCAAGTAAGGGTAAACTCTTTATTCTTCCCTATCTACCCAACAGCAAATCACCACAGGCAAGGAAAAAAAAATATGAAAATAGAAAGGAAGATAAAGAGAGACAGGGACAAATACTTTATAAACCAATTTGCAGCTGTCCAAGACACACCACAACCTCAACGTGGTCACAGTGGGACGTGCCTGTGGCTTGTGACGTAGTAGAACCACGTCTTCCAGACTTTAGTCTGCTGGACTATGCACGTTTCAACATACAAATTTTGTGCGGTCCGGAGTGCCTACAGGTACAAACTATACAGAGATTTGTTTTTCAAGGTTGTTCGTTATGGGATATGTGACGGATTTTTTACGAATTACAGATTATGTTAATGATGATTTCTGTATGATAGGTTGCCTTGTGAGTGACGTGAGCGAAATACAGAGAAAAGAACGGCCGGTTTATTTGCGTGCCGCCATGTCTGGCATCCCCGGCTCGTCGGTCACGAGCCCCTGGCGCGAGAGCTCACATGCCGGTCATCTGTGTCGGCCACGTGTTTCGACGCGGCACTGAACACGTGGTCCTTGAAGCTTCGTCGTAACACTCCTCCCCCTTACGGGGAGAAGCGTTGAGGTGGCCGGTGTGTTCTTGTCGACCTCCGGGGTAACGGAGTCTCCGGAGGTGGAGGCGTCGACCTGCGAAAAGCGGAGTGACCGGACGTGAAAGTGGAGGTGCCTCTGGGTAGTCCGACTGCACTTCTCGTGCAGCTCCGGTGTTGTTGGTGTGGGGTCTATTGGACGGCTCACCCTCGGTGCCCACTGTCTGTGGGTCCGAGGCCCGTGGGTTCACGTCTGCCCCTGTGGAAGTTGAGATGCTGGGAGAAACTTGCGACCTCATCTGGTCGTCATGACGCCTATGCGGGTTTCCTTCAGTGTCTCGCAGGGTCACCATCCGGGAACCTTCAGTTTCTTGGACTACTCCTGGTCTCCAGTGGTCTCCTGCTCCGTAGTTCCGGTACCATACCGGCTTGCCAACATTGAATTTCCCAGCCGATGTCTCATCAGCAGGAAGTGTCGGTCGGGGAAATACGTTGTCAAATCGTGAGCGGATTTCATATCCCAATAACATTTCAGCCGGCGTTCTACCACATGGAAGGGGTGTCCTACGATACCGGTGTAGAAACCTGGCCACCCGAGTCTGTAGAGATCCGCGTGTATTTTTCTTTAACCCTTGTTTTACCGTCCGTACCGCCCGTTCTGCCAAGCCGTTTGATTGCGGGTGGTACGGGGCAGTGTGCAGGTGATCAATGTTGTTTTGGAGCATGAACTGCTTGAAAAGTTCGCTAGAAAATTGGGGCCCATTATCAGAGACCAGCGTCCTTGGAAGACCGAACTGGCTAAACAGGGTGCGGAGGGCTTCAATAGTGGTCGCCGATGTCGCAGTCTTGATAACCTGTACGTCGATCCACTTGCTGTGAGAATCCACCACCAACAACAGCATGTGATTATCGATGGGACCCGCATAATCCACATGTAGCCTCGACCACTTTTCTCCGGTTTCCGGCCATGGAACGGGCGTCTTCGCTGGTGGCATGCTAGCAGCTTGAATGCAAACCGGGCAAGTCTTCCCGAGGTTCTCGATGTCCTTATCCAAACCCGGGAACCAGAAAAGTGACCGGGCCAGTGCTTTCATTGCGGAAATCCCTTGATGTGTGTCATGCAGCAGCCGCATCATCGGTTCCTTGGCGCTTGCGGGAACCACAACCCGATGGCCCCAGTATATCAGCCCATGACTGATCGTTAGCTCCTCTTTGCGAGCAAAATATGGTTGCAGCGCTTCTTCGTTCTTTCCTAACTTGTTTGGATAACCTTCCTTGATCCATTTCCGGACCTGGCGGAGCACCGCGTCTTTGGCGGAAAGGTCAGCTAACTCTTTGGCAGACACTAAACCATCGTCTAGGTGTTCGGTGAGTAATACATACTCTTTGAGTCTCTCTCTTGCCCGTGTTGTGGCGTCATCAGGACTCCCTTGAACCGGCAGCCTACTCAAGGTATCTGCGGGGACGTTCATCTTGCCCGGCTTGTACTGGACTTGGTAGGTGTATGCGCTGAGTAACAGTGCCCAACGTTGTATTCTTGCTGCTGCCATCGCTGGGATGGCCTTCTCAGGGTGAAACAGCCATACCAAGGGTTTATGATCAGTTAACAGCGTAAACCTTTGACCTAAAAGGTACTCGCGAAACTTGGTAACGCCAAAGACCAGGGCGAGGGCCTCCCGCTCGAGCTGTGAGTAGTTCTTCTCTGCCGCAGACAGCACGCGGGATCTGAATCCGATAGGCCGATCTGCGCCATCGACTCGATGATACAACACAGCGCCGATTCCACAAGGGGACGCGTCACACTCTAGATACAGGGGCTGCTTCGGATCGTAGTGAGCCAAGAAGTCGGCCTTCTTCAGGAAGTTTTTCACCTGTATGAAGGCTTGTTCCTCCTCCCTGCCCCACTTCCAAAAGACACCCTTCTTGAGGAGAACATAGAGAACCGACAAGGTGGTTGCAATCCCTGGCAAGAACCTGTGGTAGTACGTCACGAGTCCCAGGAACGATCGTAACTCGGCGACGCACGTCGGACGAGATATCTGAAGAACCGCGTCAATGTTCTCTGTCTTGGGGTGCAAGCCTTTTGCATCAATACGGTGTCCCAAAAAGTCTACCGCGGCCTGTCGGAATTTGCACTTTTCCGGGTGCAACTTGACTCCGAACTCCCTGAGTCGCTCTAGAACCTTCCGTAGCAGGTTGCAATCTCCTCTCTTCTCTGCGACGATAATGTCGTCCAAGTATACTTGAACCCCGGGTAGTCCCTGCAGCAGTGCTTCCATTCGACGCTGGAAGATCGCAGGCGCAGATGAGACTCCAAAGGGCAAGCGGTTAAAACAGAACAAGCCCTTCTGCGTGTTCACCACGGTTAGCTGCTTGGCGTCGGCATCCAGTGGAAGCTGGTTGTAAGCATCCTTCAGATCGATGGTACTGAAGACTTCTCCGGTATTCAGGTTGGCGAAAATGTCTTGAATTCTGGGCAGCGGGTACTGCTCCTGCCTGCACGCGGAGTTCACTGTGATTTTAAAATCGCCACACAGCCTGATGCTCCCGTTCGCCTTGACCACAGGAACGAGAGGGGTAGCCCATTCTGAGCTAGTCACGGGCGATATTACTCCGACGTTCACCAGCCTATCGAGTTCTTCGTCCACCTTAGTGCGCAGCGCGTATGGAACGATGCGTGCCTTGTGAAACCGCGGCGAAGCATCTTCCCGCACTTGTAGGCTAACGGGCGGTCCCTTGATTAACCCCAGGCCTGGCTCAAATAACTCCGAAAATTCCGTGAGCAACCCTTGGATGTTTACGTTGTCTTCCGAGCATACAGGAATACCGGGATCTGCGCTCACGTTGTTGATTGGTACTCCTTCCAGATGAAACGCCTGGATGAGATCCCGCCCACATAGATTCGGTCCTGGACAACCCAGGACGATCAGCGTGCCCGCTTTGGTCTGACCTTGGAAAGAGACTTGAACGTCCAGTCGCCCTCGTACAGGTAGTTCGCCCAAGAAACAGGAGAGCTGCAGTGACGTCTTGTGCAACCTTGGCCAGTCGTCCTGATGCTTGAGATAGGTAGGCCACGTGACAATCGACACGGGGGCCCCAGTGTCCAGTTGCAACTTCAATGTCACGCCCCCGCAGTCAAAGACTCGGTGAATCGGCTTGACTAGGTTGACACAAGTGACCGTCGAGACCTGTCCCTCAAGGGTGCACAGGTCATACAAGTCATTGCCTGACGCCTCTTCTTCGCAAAGGCCTACCTTGTTCTTCTGAACGTAGTCGCCATTTGGGCACATCCTAGCAAGGTGTCCCTCTTGCTGGCATCGGAAGCACCGTGAGTTCCGAAAACGGCAACGTCTGGCTATATGGCCGGTCTTGCCGCACTTCTCACACCGCCTAAAACTGTCGTCTTTCGCCTCCTGGTCGTGGCAATTTCCTTCCGTCTTCCGTCGGGGTTCTTGTCGCCTTCCACGGAATGCACAGACTTCTCGGTCGCCATTCGTGTTCTGCGGTTGCCCCTCCATTTGCTGGACGTTCAGCGCAGCCAACTCGGATGCCAGGGCGATTTCCTCTGCCTCCTGCCTTGTTAAAATAGGCTTGGCAAGCAGTTTGCGGCGCACTCCAGAATCGTGGAGCCCGCACACAATGCGATCCCGCAGCATACGGTCGAGCACTTCCCCGAAGTTGCAGTTGTCAGCGATCTTGCGTATCTCGAGAATAAATTCCTTCACTGACTCACCCGGCCGCTGACTCCGTGTGAAAAACTTGTACGACTCTGCTATTTCGTTCCTCTGTGGTGAGAAATGATCGTGTAGCAGTTGCACCACTTCGGAGTATTCCAGTTCATTAATCTTTGTGGGCGCGCACCGCCCTGCAAGAACTTCAACTGTCCGGGTGCTGAGCGCTGACACCAGTAAGGCTCGCTTCTTCTTTACCTCTGTAAGATCGTGTGCCTCGAAGTAGGCTTCCAATCGAATCTTGAAGGCGTCCCATCTGTCGGTGGTGTCGTCGAACTGCGGCAGACCATGGAACGTCGCCATGCGCTCGTGCCTCTCTTGCGTAGCCGTCGTGGACTCGTCGCTCGTCGCCACTGAAGTAACGTAGGCCGAAATACAGAGAAAAGAACGGCCGGTTTATTTGCGTGCCGCCATGTCTGGCATCCCCGGCTCGTCGGTCACGAGCCCCTGGCGCGAGAGCTCACATGCCGGTCATCTGTGTCGGCCACGTGTTTCGACGCGGCACTGAACACGTGGTCCTTGAAGCTTCGTCGTAACACCTGTGTGCTAATAAAGTTGGCATGTTTTATGATGTGTAGCGTACGAGAATTTTTTGCATGTGGGCTATACACCAGGTGTGGACTAAGTACCGTATGTGCACTCTTCACTGGGTGTGGACTATCTGAGGCGTTTTTTAGGGGCTAGCCATGTCCGTATGTCCGTCCGCCGTGCCGCCGTAGTGCTCGTGCTTCTGCTCGTGAGATCACGTGCTCCGAGCACGTGAGCACATGCTCACGTGCTCGTGTAGAGCACAAAAAAAAAAAAAAATTATAAAAAAATTACGAGCTTGTGAGCTCACGTGCTTGTGTAGGGCAAAAAAAAAAAAAAACAAAGATGAAAAAATGATGAAAAAAAAATGTTGAAATCTGTTTGCGCAGCGACAGGACGAGTAGGGGGCTCTGAGATGTGGTAGTAACTCAAGACCTGGGGTTTCTGTCATGGATGAAACGTTGCATGTAGCCGCTCAACGTCTATACAGGAGAGGCGCTGCGGTCAAATGCGTATATAATCGCGTTAAACTTTGCATGCATTGGCTCAACGTTTATAGACGAGAGGGCGCTGCGGTCAAATGCTCAAATGCGTATATAACCACGTTCCATACCACGCATTCTCTTTCTGACATGGATGAAAACGAACGAAAGGCTCGGCATGCTGCGGCTCAGCGTCTACGCAGACAAGCACCACCAGAGCTTCGCCCCAACCAACATCATTCACCACGTGGAGATGCGGTCAATTATTTTCAGCTGAAATTTAGCGTTCTGGGCTATGCATGCACCCGACGTGACAGTGCGACTCACATCGCTCCCGAAGGTCACATGACCCTCACTCGGCAATGAATCGGCACCGACGACTTGCAGCCGGCTCTGCCGCAATCCATCGTAAAGTGAAACAAAGTATGAATGGCTTTGAGTCGGCAGCTACGCCCCCTCCTGCTTCCCCTCCTAAAATAACAGGCGCGTCCCTTACTGTCCCTGTTAGGGAATGTCCATCCCTATGCCAGTCGTCCCAACTCCACCCTTTGGCCCCAAGTTCTGAAGAGAGCGGCGCCACTCTTCGCGGGTGGGTCGATGCGATCTGTGTAGATGTACGTGAGCACCAGCTCGTAGCGCCTCAGGCACCGCCGTCGGGCCAGCCGCACCTGCAGGATCGGCGGCCCCCGTGGGCCCCCAGAGGGGGCCAGCTCGGGGTTGCCCTCTCACCTGCGTGGGGGAGGGGCTGCCGGCGGGAGACTGACCTCCGAGATACCCTGTGGGAAGGGCCACAGGAAATATCTCTAGCATAGAATATTCTTCTTCGGCTCTCCAGAAAAGAGATGCCAACATCGCATGGACTGGGTGTGCATTCTTTTCCCGGCTCAATCTCAGCGGGGGAGGTTTGCCGATGCTGACGTGATCAGATCAGCTGTGAAAAGATGCACCATAGAGAGTCCGAAGAATGCATACCCGGAATGAAGGTAATGATACTGATGAAAAGAGCATGGGGGCAGATATCTGTGCGGGATGCACACAGACAAAACCTTATAAAAAAATTAGTGATCAACGCCGGCTACAAATCATCGTTGCCGAGGAACTGATAGATCCAAAATACGCAGACACCGCATGATTCACCTTTCGCGACAGCGATAAATACCGCGGGAATTCGCTACTGAGCTCCTGGCTGTCATGGGAAAAGGATACCACAGGTTGCGGGCCGCAGCAGATTCGCGTTTTACCGTGCAAAGGACCTGCTGGAGTGCCGTCGAGAACTCGCATCTCACAGGAAGGCGAATACGCCATCGCAGAGCGCTAGCAGATTCAGGATTTTATAGTGCAATGGGTGCGCGCGGGAACCCGCTTACAAACTTAACTGTCGCGGGAACCGATCTCAGCACCTGCAGATCATGGACAAAGCGCTTGAGAATCCGCTACAAACTTGTATGTCCCCCGGGGATGTCTGACGGCACGGCCGGCCCGTGGCTTTGGGCGACCACTGTATGCGTTTAGAAAGCCTTTGAGAAATGCCGAAGAAATGGCCATTTTCTTTTCCCTCACTCCCTTTGCTCTCGACAGTGGCAAGAGGAAGAGGCCCCTTTGCCTACGTAAACTTTAAGGGATGAGAGGTCGCACGATGGCAATGCTTGTGGGGGAGTTAACGGAGAGTCTTTGTGGCCTTGGAGGAAAGAAGCTACTGAAGGCGACCTGAGGCTACCAGAGATAAAGCCAGAAGTGTGGAAGGACTTCCCCCACCAATAACCAGAACCAAGAGAGCTATTGGACGAAAAGGAGAGGACTAACGTTGTTTTGGGACGAAAAAGAGAGCCAAATCAACAGGTGTGACCAAAACAGCTGTTCAGTTAGCTCTTTCGTCCAATGGCATCTCTTGGTTTTGTCATCGCAGAGCGTGTCCCTTCACACTTCTGACTTCACCTCAATGGCCTCATGTCGCCTCCAGAAGCTTCTGAACTCCTTAGGTCTGGCCGAATCGCCTACAGCCACCGGGTGGCGTTGGAGAAGCGACGAGGGTGCGTGCGCAGCTTGGTTGGTGCCCGGAGATGCAAGAGCACGGCACACGAAGCTTTGGCTTTCTAAGGCACAAGAGCACAGGACACCCGTAGCTTTGGGTTCCCTGTCGAACGTTGATCCGTATAGTAGGGCATAGCACTTACGTCGACGAGAGCCTAGGGCTCCCTGCTTTTCCCGAGCCTACGAATCTTGTCCCGGAGCCACGCACCTTGCAGCCAGAAAGCCGATGGGCCGCGCACCGACCTCCTCCTGATGAGAACACGGGAAACGAAAGAATTACAAAAGAAATTACGCAAACTGGCCATGTGCAAAAATGCAAGCAGGTATGTTCGAGCCCTGTCTGCTCTTGTTATAGTAGGCAAGAATATTCGACTTGCGAGGTCCTCAATTTTTCTTTTTTCTCTGGAATCGCAGTGATCAGAGTTTTCCGGAGGTTCAGGATACCGTGGCTCGGACCTATTCTAATCCCACAGGCCTCGATAAACCCGATATTTTGTCAGACGCCAAAAGCTAGTACCAAAGCACTTTTTCCGAATCTAAAGGAAAAAAATAAAGCCCGAAAAACACCCCGAATATGAAGAAAAATAAACCCCAAAGCACAGAATCCTAAAGATCACGACGAAGGTGATCACCTGTTGCAAGCGTGAAAGCACGCCTACACCGGGAGGTATAGCGTTCTCTAAAGTCCCAGTCAACAAAGAAAGAACGGCTACCACACAGACACTACTGGAGTCTATCCGCCCATAACGATCCTTAATTAGGCCTCGAAAATTCAATGGAATTATAACCGATCACTACGTCTGCTCTGTACTAGAAGCCGAAAGCGTTTAGTCGCATGGAACCTGGTAGAAGCAATGCGTCAGAAGGCACATTTTACGCGGGCAGTGGGCGCGTGACGTCAGCAGGTTTGGACGAGCGCACATTGGCATGTACGCAACGCTTGAGGCTTTGCCCGAAATTGGAGGTAAGCGCACCCTTCCGAGGCGAAACTGGACGCGTGTCGCAGAACATTGCTGTACCTTTGGTAAAAGCGATCGAAGATGCGCTCGTGGAGGGTGCACGGTAGTGGAGAACCGGAAGCGGAACATCTTCCGCTCAAGCACGTTGTTGTCCACCGTGCCCCCTCAAACACAGACCTGCGTATCCTCGACCCACGGCCGCGCGTGGAACAACCGCCGGAGGGACCTCGCAGGCTTAGCGCCTGGTTAAGCGTCGGCATGCAGTGCCCCGCAAAGCATGCCCTGACCGATGCGTTGGTGTCTTATGCCGGCTCGGCATCGCCAATGGCCCCGGTTAAGCGCACGAGCACGCTATCGCGAGCCGGCCGGACGTCGCTGATCCTGGCAGCTGGTGAACAGGGCGTTCCGGCAAAAAGTAAGAGCAGATCCGAGTGTTGCTGGTGCGCTGGGGCGTCTCAGGCCGAGAGCGCTTATGGTTTTATGTCGGCATCGGCTGGCGGCAGAGCTAGCCCACAGCAGAAGAGTGGTGTGCTGGGTATTCACTCTGAGTCGCCGTGCTCCACCAGGATTATCAACTGGCCACCAAATGGGCCATTGAGGGCCTGCCACAATGTGCCCTCTGGTCACTGATGCAACTGGCATGCTAGCATGTGCCAGAAGAAAACTTGCCTTCTTTTTATTTTTCTGCGAGCTCTCTTGAGCAGCACTACACAGAGGACAGTTGCGAGCCACAGGTGATAGCGGAAGTTATCATCTCCACGCGCATATGCTGAACGTTCCAAAAGACCGACATAAATCAAAGGTTAATATTTTCTGGCATCTAATGAGGCTAAAAAACAAAAACAAAAAACGGGGAAATGTTGCTTAGAATTTAGCGGAAAATCGTCCATCAGAAAACTGCAAAAGACTTTAATTTACAAGGGCTGGCAGAAATACTTAGGTTTCTCTCTTCATTCCTGCAAACAGATCAACAATCGAAAATCATTAAATGATTCCACAAAATATTTATTCCAGACAATCTAGACACATGTTGTTAGAAGGTTTATGTTTGTTGCAACATGGACAGATAAAAGATACTAGTACAGTCAAATCTCATTAATTCAAACTCTCCCTAATTCAAACTTGGAACAATTCAAACTAACTTGCAGGTCCCATCCTATGCGTCTATGAAGGAAACTCGGTAATTAAACTTTGCATTCCAGGGGTTCTCAAACTTTTCGTCCCAGGAGCCCCAGCAAGCATCAAAAAAGTCCCAAGGAACCCCCCCCCCCTTTGTCGCTAACACGAAAATACCGGGCAATAAAGGCCTTTAGATAGATGAACAAAAGTTTATTGCACTGACAGAATAACACAAAATAGAGGACTACAGTCAAAATAAGAAGGCAGAGGGGTTGACCTGGGGCACAATGCAAAATACATTAGTGCGAAAGGTGACGGTGCTTTGCCTGCAACACGAGCTTGATCCATGGCTCAGTCCGTAGAAGGTTAAACTAGGGGTGGGGGCATTGCAACTTCAATGCTCGCGGAACCCATGAGACCAGCTCGGAACGAACCCCTGTGTTCCCCGGAACCCAGTTTGAAATCCCTGCTTTATTCAAACAAATTTTCAGTCCCCTCGAGTTTGAATTAACGAAATTCGGCAGTATTTTCTCCAATATGGTTCGAGCCCCGTCAACCACCTGGCTCCGTGCCATGCAGTCGCATCACCGCCTTGCACCAGGCGTGCTCGGAGCGGCGTCTGACATGGCAGAGCATCTAGGTTAACTCGAAGGGCTCGAAATTTCAGCTCACTGTTATGGGTGGACCTCCACAGGTGACAATGCCGATCAACAATTTCGAAAGGCAGTGTCGGGAAAAGAAAACCATATACGAATATATACGGTAATCTGGAAGAACAGCAGCCCCACATTCATAGCCAATAAACTAAAAAAGTACTGTATCCCGAAATTTTGGGGGTTTATAAACCACAACCGCAAAAGGCATCTGGCCCGCTCCCAGCCAAGGAGCGACGACTAAATACAACCACCCGTGAATCTTTAAACGTGCAGCCGAAACCTTGTTTACGGGGTGTGGTCTTCGCAAAAACCTCCACTGAACTGCGAGAAGCTCGGCAGGAATTCGGGCCCGACGAAAGGTTAAATACGTATGTTTGCACTTTTGACTCAAAGCCACTAAATTAGCCCAATGTCTGCCAATTCCATGTTTTATGGCACATATAGCCTTGATGTACTCTGGGATGGACAAGTGAACATCCAAAGGTGACCTATTGTCTGGCGAAGACCGCTCTTTTAGCGCTACCTTCAGTGAAACACCGTTAAGGCTAGGCCATGCATTTGAGTGCAACAGCGCAGTATTGCAACCAATCACGACGACTTACAACGAGAGAATACACTGGCACCATCTATTCGGTGGCCTTAGAACACCTCCGATCTGCCAAACCTTCCAATATGTTACGCATCGTTCCTTCAGTGCGGGTTCAAAATTTGTGTGTTAAGTACAGTAAAGTTGACATTTGTTCTAGTTGATAGTCTAACATATTGAGGTATTTAGCGCACAAGGTAGGTTCTGTCCTGTCCTCTTTCTCTCTACCTTGTGCGCTAAATACCTCCATATGTGTTGTTAAGTGAGAGCATGTATTAAAGAGAGGGTCTGTTTATAGACCACGGGGAGCATCTCAAACTTAATGGTGGATGCCTCTGTCAGAGATGGAGTTGTAAGTAGGGCTACATGTTTTCGGGGTTTATTTTTCTTCTGAATCAGGGGTGTTTTATGTTGTTGTTTTCTTTTTGCCCTACACATTTAATGCTTTTCGGTGTCGATTCCCGGGATCAGAAAAACAGCCAGCGTCTATTCGAGACTTATGTTCCAGGAAAATAAGACGCGGGAATGGGATTGTTCCCAACCTCGGAGAGCGTCGGCTATAATCTGAATACTTTGATGTCGTATTTGGGTTAGTAAGAAACGAAGATAGGATAGGGGATCCATTTTCTGAGGAATGACACAGCCTCACAGCGAGTTCATGGGGGTTCCATTTAGGTTCAGTATAAAATGAAACTGTAAACACAAATTTTCATCTTGCATAGCTTTGGCTTTTTCTAGTCAAGAGCTCCGATTGGGTTTTGTTTGGTTTTCACCAATTTTGATAAAACCGTCTCGGGGGTTAAGTTTAGGGATTTATTAGTATTTACCAAAAACATAGAACCCTAGCCATAAGTGTGCATGCGCTCCGGTTTTCCGTGGAAAGGAGGAAGGCGGATGGAATGGCGGAGGTGTTTGCAGATGATCCGACACTTTCGGCACCTCCTTGCAGCTCACATTGCAAATGTGGCTCGTAAACCGGCGGTGGGAAACACTCCGTAATACAGGCTCCCAAGCGTCCTCTTCGGCGTAAACAATCCGCAGGTGGTCGCAGTGCACTCAACCACACTCGAGACGCAAGCGTGTGAACTGGCGGTCTGTGAGGAGTCAGAAAGGGTAACCTGGCTGTCTGCAGACGGCTGGATGATGGACCCGTCTGCGAGGTCCAGGTCGAAACTGAAAGGAAGAAGAGCACGCCAACACTAATTGATCCCGCCGTCCACCCACGCCTGCATTTCTACCGGGAAGGACGCCCACCAGACCCCGCTCGTTGTTCCAAGTCCGTGAATTTGAAAAAATGCGCAAATGAAATCCAGAGAATGTGTCGATTATGACGGGACGTGTTGCGAGGACTTTATAATGCACCCAGGCTTAGCCAGGAGCTAAGCTCACATGATTAGGTCTCGCAAAGATGCAGCCAGAGGAGGCAGCTTTCAAAAGGTTTTTTTGAGAGGTGGGTTTGTCGTGTTAAAGAAACACTCGACTGGATCGAGAATGATTCCCGAGGCAATTTTAATGCAGGTGACATTAGCTACGCTCACATGCGCAACAAAATCTTAAACAAACACTGATCCCGAATCGACTACGTATCTACCGGAAAGTCCATGAGTAAATCGTAAAACAAAGCAAGAGGCTGCGTCTTTGTCTCTCCGTACTACAGTCTCAAGCTACAGATGTTGCATCAGCACCAGCTCTCCTCAGCTCTCACATTTCCTCAGTGACACCGAAATGAATTCAAAACATTCAATTTTCTAATTAACCCTCTGACTGTCGTTACAGCGGCAATTACACATTTGAGAGTGCCTGCCTACATGCGAAAGCGCACCCACTGCGGGGGTGTGTTTCTAGTTTGTAGCATCTTTGGCAAACTATAAGCATTATATCCGCACGGTGTTTCACTTTGCTGGGGCTATTTAAGTTTTAAATTAGATGCTCCGCACATGTGATATGCGCGAAGATGGTTGATTTGCATGTCGGTCACTCTGGCGATAGTGGCGATTGAAGTCCCGATTCTTCAGATTCAGACTTTTAACCCTTTTCAGAATTTAATTCAAAGGATGAGACCTTACCATCCGATAGAGCTTTATAAAGTACTTCAGGTTCAAAAACTAAAACTGCTGGAATGTTGCATGAGCGGAAGCACTAAAATCAAAGCAAATGAAACAAAGGTGACAACTTTTCACCTTCAATATTTCTATTTGATGCTTCTAAACCAGTACAACTTACGGCACTGCAAGTGCTTTCACTAGACAAATAAAAACAAACAGTACACTGGCCCTTTCCTTATGCTATTTCTTTGGAAATAAAACCTGACCACTAAAAACATCCTTTGGAAAGAAAAAAAAATGAAAGCCGTTTACAACTCCCTGTAACGCCGAACTAGAGCGCAGCTCTTGAGGAGGAGGAGGGAAGGGTACTGAGGGGAGGGTAAACTCCTCCTCCCTCCTCCTCAACTCCTCATCCTACCAAATACTCCTCCTCCCTCCTCCCATCCTCCTCCTCCCTCCTCCCCTTCCTCCTTTTTTCTCTCCTCCTTCCTCCTCCCATTCCTTTTCCCCCTCGTCCTCCCCCTCCTCCTTTATCCTCCCCTCCTCCACCTCCCTCCCCTCTTCCTCCTCCATCTCCTGCGCTCCTCCTTCATCCTCCCCTTCCTTCCCCCTCCCCTTTCTCCTCCTCTCCTCCTCCTCCTCCCTCCCCTCATCCTCCTTCCCCTCCTCCTCCCTCCTCCTCCCCCCTTCCTCCTCAGCTTCCTCCTCCTCCCTCCCACTCCTCCTCATTCCCCTCCTCCTCCTCCTCTCCCTCCTCCTCCTCCTCCTTCTCCGCGCGGTGCATTATGGGATATTTCCCATGATGCACCGCGCGGTTACGCCGACGCGCGACGGCGACGCCGCTCAAGCTGGAAACGGGCGCCTAAGAGCTGCGCTCTACAAAGTGAAAGCCGTTTACAACTCCCTGTAACGCTGAATTAGAGTGCAGCTCTTGAGGGGGAGGAGGGAAGGGTACTGAGGGGGGGTCTGCGTGACCCTCGGGGAGGGGGGTCAGATGACCACCCCTCCCCGAGGTCACCGAAATACCCGAGGTCCTCCCGAGGTCCTCCCAAAGGAACTCAAGGTCCTCCTGAAAAACCCGAGGTCCTCCCGAGGTCCTCGGGGGGGGGTGCTCGCGGTTACGTTGACGCCGACGCTGCTCGAAGCTGGAAGCGGGCGCCTAAGAGCTGCGCTCTAAAACTCAACCGTCAAAGGGTTCCCGAAGGCCTGGGTCCTTAAGCCTTGGCTTATCAGTCAAGCCGACCACTAAAACTTTATTTTTTTGTTGATGCTGGCTGCCTCAATACACTAAATACTAGACAAAACCATGTCCACTGAGTGATTAGGGCGCATTATTCTTTTTTTTTTGGGCAGCAAAGTTGGTTCGCATGCATTAAGTTTCCTTTATTTACCCTTTTGTCATCGCAATTGTTCGATATCGCCCCCTGGCAGATGGGGTTCCCCATCACTTGTGCCGATCCTAGGGGGGTCCACGAGACATCTGTGGCTGAGAGCCACTGGGTTAAAGGAACACTGCAATGAAACTCAAACTTGCAGCTGATCACAAATATTTGTTGCCGATGTTCTGGAACGGCGCGACTGTTTTAAGATATGGTTCCCTTACGGAGGTTCTTATACAAACAAAGCTTGCATGCCTGTACCTTTGGAAGCACCACGCAAAACTTGTGAGACAGGGTATACAGGGGCCATGTCTAACATGTACATGGGGTGGCATGAACCATGAAATACCCCATAAAATACGCCGGAAAAACTGCCACCTGCACATAGCAACCTGGAATTTTCAATCGTATTTGCAATTTAACAGTCGATCTTACCTCGTGAGGTTTCAAGGCATACCAGTCTATCTTAAGGGAGGCACGGCCTAGAAATCGCAAGTTTTTCGAAAAAAACACATTTTTGAAAATCGGTTTTATCATCATCTACAACTCATAAAGAATGCTCTCACAAACTTTTATTCTCGTGCGTAAAGTATTTACTCCGGAATAAATTATTTTCGATACGTCGGCGGCCGCGCGCGCTGGCCAGAAACGCGAGCACACCCGCGCGTTTGCCGATTTCAAAGCGCGCTAGCCGCTCGTTGGCTAGGCCTAGCGTGGCGTGGGACCCCTCGTTGGAAAGAGCAGTTCTTTCTCTTTTGTTTACGCCCTGGCTTATTGTTCAACGCCGTGCGTTCAGGCGAGAGAACCCCTGCGAAAACATCCTTCGGAAAGAGCTATGAAACGCTGTACGCGCTCCTATTGGGCAGCTCGACACATTCGGAGCTCTGATTCGCTCGGACAAGCCACGTGACTAAAAAGACGCTCGCTCGCGCGCGTGATCGCCTGCCGAGTTCAGTTGTTTCGTTTCCTACCTGCGTAGCACGTCCTTGCTTACTTTACGGTTTTCAAGTTCATCGATACGATGCCGGCGGTGAATGGCAGGAAGTCGTTTACGTTTGGTGCTCGGAAGCGTAAGCGTGGAAAACCGAGAGGCATTGAAGGAGGTCGACCTCACAAAACTCCTGCACCGCCGTCTCCGAGTCGCTCGGAGTCGTCGGAACAATCGCCGTCTTCAAGCCCGTCACAGTCTCCTGGCCCATCGCCACCTGAAGACTCGGATTGCGCGGGACAATCGAGGCTTCTGTCGCCGCTTCCAACTCCTGACACCCCAAAGGAAGATGAGCTGACCGCGATTGAGCGCAAGATGGAAATGCTACGACGGGACGAGTGCTCCGGAGAGCCGCTAGGCCTAGGTGACAGCGGCGAACTCGAAGGCTACCGCTTGCTCGAAGTTTCTTGTGTCAAGGCTTTGGTGGGAGCTCTGCTGTGCCCAGAGTGTGCCGGATCTTGCCTGGAGCTAAAGGAAAGTGGCAAAGGTGCGCTCCTCGGTTTTATCGTCGAGTGCCCGTCGTGTGGAGAGGTGGCGAGCGCACCGCACTCGTCGAACGACTCAAAGAAGATCGGACAGGCCCAAAATAAACGTTCTGCGCGTCATCGGACTAGCAGCGCGCGAATGCGGAGACATATGGTTTAAGCCAAGTTGTCAAACCTCTAGGCGCAGAAGGATCGTGAAGAGGAAGGACTGACCTATGGTCCTGGAGCGTTTTAGATGATATAGTAAGCACTGTTTTCAGCCGAACACTGTTTGAACTTTCAAACACATTTTTCTCAGTTTGCCATTTTGAACACTTTTCCATTTTTGAAAAACTATCATTTTTTATAGTTTGGACTGAGACTCCTGAAGTGTTGTTTTTCTGGAGTGAAATTTACTGGAGAATTTAGTAAGGTACTTTGTTTTTAATAATTTTCAGTTGTTCACCAAGAAAAAGTTGATTTTAGAAAAAGTCATATGAGAGAAAAATGAAGCCATTTTTAAACTTCCTGTTTTCATGCTGACGCTTGCTATATTAAACATTGCTACATACCTTACTTTGTTCATCACTTATTGAACATTACATATATGCAAAAAAAGTTGTAATTTTTCTTTTTTTTTTTTGAATGATAGATTGTTTTCATTGGTGCTGCATCAGTCTTTTTTTTTATGACAAATTTCACCGTAACTTGGCACAAAATCTTCCTTGATGGTTGAAATTTTGCATGCCCTCCCAAGTTTGCATAACTAACATATGGTAAAAGTTTCATTCTAATCGGCAAAGTATTTAAAAAGTAGACCCCTGTAGGCCGTGCCTCCCTTAACAAGGGTTCAGTGTTTTCGGGGTTTGTTTTCATTCAAATTAAGGGGCACTTTTTTCGGCGTCTAGGTTTTAGTATTAGACAAGAAAATCGGCTTTTAACGGGGCTCGGCATTTGTCGGGGCTTGCGTCGAAGTAAACAGGACGGAGGCACGGGATTCCCCAAACTTCAGGAAACATGCGTGCGAGCCGAATGCTCGGAATGCATACCAGTTTTAACAGAAGAAAGCGACGGGGCAATGGGAGTAGTTCAACGAGAAAGAAGAGGTTTTGCGGACGGTTCAGCGTGGGCTGTGTTCTGAGTCAACACTAAAGAAAGCTTTCAATAAAAATTTCTCCCCATAATCCTTGGCATTTTCCCGTTCAAGAACAGCTCCAATTTGCGAGTTTCTCGGTTTGGGGGTAACTTTCTGGGGTTTATCGGTACGTATGTAAACCCCATATAGGGTTCTACATTTTCGGTGAGAACCAATAAACTCCAAAAGGTAACTCTTGAGCCCTTTTAAACAAAATCAGGGGAAACCTAGCAATCCCTAATCGAACAAGAAAAAAACGTTCACCGAAATTAATCATCATCTACAGCTTTATTTTATGTTCGTCTAAAACGCTAGTCCCACCGATTTGTCCGCCAGACGTTTCTTTCTTTGGAAACCATATCCATCGTCTCATTCCCTTCCCTCGTTGGTACCGGGACGTCTTCCGAGCAATTCGGGTCACGCCCACGTTCTCTAGAGGTCGAAGAAGCCCACGCCCGTTTCTTTCGACGTAAGCCACCGATTCTCTGTCCGATGTCAGAAATCGACGGCACAAAAAATGGAACCCGTAGAA
Source organism: Ixodes ricinus (assembly GCA_037355805.1). NCBI lineage: Eukaryota > Metazoa > Arthropoda > Arachnida > Ixodida > Ixodidae > Ixodes > Ixodes ricinus. The sequence goes on from JAZHYW010009115.1 coordinate 90,854, forward strand.
AAAAACTAGCCCCGAAAAAACACTTTCCAACCGAAGAAAAATAAACCCGAAAACGAGGAAGCCCAGTTGCTAACGGCGTCTGACTGCAAGCACAGATGCCCGAAGCAGAGACACCCACCAGTGGAGGTCGTTGGGTAGCGTGCTGTCGGCCGTCCCGCCAAAGACGTAGAGGTGGCGATCGAAGGCGACCATCGTGTGCCCGTAGCGCCTCGTCGGGGGAGCCGGCGCGCCGCGCAAAATGTGCTCTGTCGATATTCTGCTCCAGCTGAAAGCAGACGGGAGTGTCATCTTCTGGTTGCCACGAAAGACGTCCAAAACGGAATCCAAGAAAAGCAAAGGTGGCGGACACGCTGTGCGTCGAGCGTTCTTAGAGGCCGCCACGGCACGCTTCAGCTAGGACACCAGAGTTAGGCTTCGATAACAATGCAAGCCTGCATTCAAAATACTGAGGTAATTTCAAAAGTACTTAACAATGCATAGATTAACTCGAGTACTTAAGTTACATACAAATCTGTGGCAGTCTGTCCCTTCGTTGCAAGCAGTGGCAAGCAGTTCCTAGGCACTCGGTCAAGCTCAAATGCATATGTGCCTTTAGTCACACTGCAATGAGCCTTTACAAGGTCCGTTCTCATAAAAAAGGCGCTTCGGGTTGGCACCAAGTGAGCCTAGCCGGTGCTCACAATTTGTCCTTGAAGTGGAACTGGAACAGGCTGTTGGTGATCTTGGCCCCGCTCTGGCCGGAAAAGACGAACATGCTGTCCCGGGCCACAGCCACCGGGGAAGTTGCAGCAGGTTGGGGGGCAGTCCCCCGCTGGGGAACCTGGATGCACGCAAGGACGCGTTAGAACCACTTACCGCTCAGAGAGGCGGTTAGTTCTGATCCCCAAGTTTTGTTGCATATGGGGTAAAGCATACCTTGATCATGTCGGGAGTACCTAGAACAAGAATGGTGGTCAAAATATGGGTTATTTTTACAATATAAGAGATTAACTGCTGTCCCCTTCAACGTACCGTAAAATCCCGAAATGCCCCACCCCGAAAGATAACCCGCCCTTATTTTTGGCACGATTTGCTATTTTTTAAAAACACCGAAAGATAGCCCACATCTAGTCCACCCACATCTAGTAATTGCAGGGCCCTGGCCAATGGTGGCCTCAGCAGAAAAGGTGCTACTTAGCCACGGCAGGAGAAGGAGGCGAACATTGCTCACTGGAAAGAACAGATCCTCTTCGGTTCATCGCCCCGCGTCCGAGTTTCACGGGCCACAAAGTATGAAACTATCATTTTCTCAACTCTTTTGTATCGGCGCGCCGAAAGTTAGCCCGCTTCTTATTTTCCACCCAATTTGCATTTCTGATTTTAGGTCTCGGGATATTACGGTACTCACTTCCCCTATCTGTACACCGTCGCGTACAAACTTTACACGACTTTGTGTAATGTCGCTCGACACCACGATGCCGCACGGCGTCGCCGAGTCACGTCGTCTCACAATGTCACACTCTGCGCATCTTCCTGATTCATCAGATACGATCGAAATGTGCCTATATTTTCTCACGATCTACCTCATCCTACCTCTATACTCACGACTGTAGTATAGAGGTAAGATTCCACGTGTTTCGGAGTTTATTTCTTGTCAAATTCGGAGGGTGTTTTTTTGGAGTTTATTTTTTGACAAACATTCAGAGTTTAGTGTAGTTTATTTTATTCAATTTCCAATTGTCAGAAATTCAGAGCTAAATTTTGCCCTGCTTTCTATTTTTCAAAAATAAATATAAATAATACCGGGGTGTAAACCTATGTCTGCTAGGCCCAAGAGAATGCGCTATTATCAATAAATATATCGAGCCGGATTTGACGTCGGCACCATTTCCATTGGCAATACTAATTCATCCTGCGGCAAAAGTTGCACGCAGGTGTTGCTTTGATAAATGTCGGTACCTTAAAGTCAATAAACTCCCGGAGATAGTTGCTGGGAGGCTCGTAATCATCCCATCCTATTCATCAACCTACCCCGCAGTTGTGCACAGTAGAGTGATGAAGGGCGAAATATGGAAGCTTAAACTGTCCACCCCCTCTTCCCCCTTCCATGAAGTATCTATGGTTCATAGCTTTCAATGTTACAAAACACAACTTCTAAGAAGCGCTTAAATACATAGTATTGCCCAATCTGTAAACTGGAACAGTGGCCTTTGTATTGACCCGAAAGTACAATAACATGTTGTTCTGAATGAACCTTGACAAGATGAGTGGTAAGATCCCCTTTGTCAACGGTCCAAGATTCGAAAGATAACTGGGGTGACATTTTCTCCGGATCATTGACTTTGTGCACTGACCAAACTTAAAATATTGTCTTTTTTTTTTTTCTTTTTTCTAGCATTAGTACATTGAAATTTGGAGTTCATCAACTAAATTCGAGTTGAGAAAATTTGCCCGGTTGGATGTTTTTTGAGTTCTTTCTGGTTTATTTGAAAGTGCAGAACCCTATCTTATAGCTAGGATTCGTGTTTTCGGAGTTCACTTACTTACGAAATTAGAGAGTGTGTTTTGGGAGTTTGTTTCTGGCTGGAACTTCGGGGTTTTATTGAAGCTTATTTTTATGGTAGATATTCACTTTCCTGATAATTCAAAAGATTATATTATTGTGTTTCCTATTTAAAAAAAAAAAAATATTTAAAACAAAATAAATGAATTTGGGTGCCATGACCTGCCTACGCTGAAGGCACTGACTGAGCTAAAAGGCAAACCCCTTTTTGTCAAGTAGTTTGAGATTTCAAGGAAGCTGAAGTGGTATCTCCTCAGGTCTGCAAAGCACTGTGCTCTTGTGAAGATTTGGATTTGTAAAACACAGGCTTTTTAGGGAGCGAAGCTCCCTTAGGGATCCCTAACTACCGTCTGTTCATCCAGTCCGTGCTCCCATATTGATTGCCATCCCACACTGTCTTCTTAAAAAGAAAAAAATGATTTGCGCAGTCGACAGGATTCAAGCCTGTGCTTGGGGAGGGGAGACCCCAATGGATTTCTGAGTCCCATCGCCCTTACTGTACCACTCGGCCACGGCCGAGGGCGGGACGAGGTAGGGGGCTCTGAGATATGGTAGTAACTCAAGAGCTGGGGATGTCATGGATGGAACGTTGCATGTAGCCGCTCAAGCGTCCATACAGGAAGGAGAGGGCTGCGGTCAAATGCGTATATAATCGCCGTTAAGCTCCGCAGCGTTGGCTCAACGTTTATAGACAAGAAGAGCTGCTGCGGTCAGGAAATGCTCAAATGCGTGGATAACCACGTTCCATACCACACATTCTCTTTCTGACATGGACCGTTGACTTAAGCGGTGGAGATGCGATCCCCCGGCTTCTGCGGATCCAAGCTGATCCGCTTGAAGAACCACTGGCTCTGCATTTCACCGACCATAAAGCAGTAATAATGAAGTCGAAACGCACCCCGGAACTCAGCATTACCTATGAGCAATAAAAAAATCAGCACCATCAGCACTATACTCGTTTCAGCTAGGTCCAGACGCGGCCGATGCTACAAGCGTCAGCTTCAAGCGTCCCTGCTGCAACACCGCGCTCGTGCAAGTACAAGCACTGTTCAGATCCACTGCTTCGTGCTTGTAGTATGCATGCGTCTGGACCCAAGCTGGCGCGAAGTATACCTATGAACAAAATCAGTATCATCAGCACCACCAAGAGCTTCGCCCAATTAACATCATTCACCACGTGGATGCAGTCATTTATTTGCATTTTATTTTTCATTGCAAGCCTCAACATTTTGACATTTTTGGATAATCCAAATTCACAAGAAATTTACGGCGTATGTTTATCAGATTTTTCGGATCTGAAAACAAAGAACCCTATGTAGTATAGGGTACTTGAAAGTAAAAGAAACATTCTGAAAGGTTAGCAATAGTTGTACCCACCACCCATTAAAATTCAAGTGTATTTAAAATCTTTAGTAGAGGAAGACAAACAACTTACTCCCAACAAACGCGAAAGCACGCTCCGCGACCACTCTTCACTACGCTAAAAAAACCAGTCCTTTGTATTTGTTTTATTTTTTTAAGAGTTGAAAGGCTTTCACAAAAACTATTATTAGTGCAGTGAGAGTGCTAATTTGGAAAGGACACTAACCTAAGCAGTAAATTTCACGTCTGCCAATACCCTTTCCAAGCGAAGTGCAAAAAGATGCCGGCGTCGTGGGGCTAACAGTGTCGTCGCAATGTTCACATCCGGCGCAGCTTGCTCTTAAAACAGGGCAGCTGTGGACACATAGAATGGGAACCACCTCTCTCTCAATGACAGATTACGAGTTCAGAAATTGAGAATGGCTCCCAATGGGACAGGGGGGGCCAGGTGAAGAGCGCCGCAGAAACGAAGTGATCCTAAACCCAACGTGACGGTGACAGCACTCGCCTCTTCCCAGGTCGGGAGTCTCCCAAAGGGACATGGACCACATGTCGTTGAGCGCAGGCGTTGCGGTCGTCGGCGGCAAAGATCCACAGCCGGCCGTCGTGACACCGCTTGCTCCATGCGCGGACGATGGCACCGGCATGCTGCAAGCGGAACGCGGGCACCAGACAATCGCGGTTGGTTTCGCCGCCAGCAGAAAGCTCTACTGCTACCTGTGGGCGTAAAGAGGATAGTGGAGCACGGCAGATCGTAAGCCAGGGAGGTAGGAAGTTTCTGAAGGTGACATGACGCCATCAGAGGTGAAGCCAGAAGTGTGGAAGGGCACGCCCCCAACGATGACCAAAACAAGAGGTGCTATTGGACGAAAAGGGAGAGCCGTTGAGTCAGCTCTCCTTTCGTCCAATAGTGTCTCTTGGTTTTGATCATTGTTGGGGCGTGTCCATTCACACTTCTGGCTGCACCTATGATGGGATCATGTCACCTCCAAACTTTCTACCTCCATGTTATGCTACCAACGTTGCTGGTCTTGAGAGAAGAATGAGAAGAAGCGACAAAGAAGCGGAGAAGAAAGCAGACAATAGGTTAGGCGTGTTTGTTTTGCCAATGCGAGTTGAAGCTGTTCGAGTGCTCGTCAACATTATTTATTTTTATACATTGCCCGACGCTGGTGTTTCCGAGCAGAATAAAGATAAAAAACACTAGATACGGGACGCTTGCAAGTGATGCTTTCTGGCTTTGTGTATATCAAAGTGTCGCCAGCAGTATGGTCTCATCGGGACCACTGATGTCAGCGTCTATGCCCCACCATTCCAAAGTGGTTGAAATGCTGCAGGGCCTTTCCCCTCTAGATTATTATATTAACCCTCCGCTGCTACCCAAACTGTGGTCATTTATTGGCAGCCCGTTACTACTACAGTCACTCTAAGCGCAGTCTTTTTGGTATTGGTCACTTTTCCACCATTATTTAAGCCGTCGTGGTAGACATTCGTCCAGTCACGTCACGCGACGTTCGCTTGTTATGCAAGATGCTGTCACTCCGTCGCATTACACACACTCCTGGCGGAAGAATCTGGCTCTAGAGGTGGCCCCTTAGATTTCGGATTTAGTTACTAGGGGACTTTGACAATGTGGTTATTCTTTCCTGTGGCCCTTCTTAGCGGCGAGGAGGGCAGAAAGAGCCTTGGGGACTTTTCGTTAGGCAAGTCTTCATGAAAACTGCCGACAACTGGCAAGAGCAATGCAACAATATGGCTTCAACATTGATGATACTCCAAAGCATAGATTATTTAGCGGCTCCGGTCATCACCAGAGTCACATTTATACACAATAAACCACTAAAAAAAATTTTTAATTGCTACTTTGTAGATTAGGGGTTTTCAAACTATTTCTCTGCAAGCTGGTGTCATGGGTTCCGCGAGCACCCAAACTGTGACCCCCCACCCCCACTTCCCTCTTTTCTCCCCCTAGTTTAACCTTCCCAATGCCCACATGCCTGCTTGCTGCTCGGTCGAAATGCGCTCCTACCTGCAGTACGCTAGACCAGTCCCCAAACAGGCGCTACTCATTTCGCGCCTGCGGCGTAGCACAGCAGGGTTATCCCGACTGTTCTGCCGCGCACCTTGCCGGCGTTTGCAACCGCATCGAGAGAATGCTGCGCATCCTACAAGCGCCCTATGATTGTGCTTGCATTGCTTCTCGGTAGATAGCTGAGAGTGCACAGGCGCGCAGGGCGCGCTAAAACATGCGCGGATTGGCGGGACGCCGGAAGCACCGGAGACAACGGGGAGCACCTCGCACCTCACAAAGAACAGTCAACATTGCACGTGCTCGCGCATCTCTGGAGCAGTTAAGTTTAGCTTCACTCTCGGCGGATTTACTACTTCCAACGTACGATGAGCAAGAAAACAAAACTAAGAGCATATTGCGACAGTTATCTTCAGTATGGATTTATGGTAACTGGAGGAAATCCCCATTGCGTTATTTGCACCGAAGTTCCAGCCAATAGCTCGATGAATCCAGCAAAGCTTTCGCAACTTACCTCGCAACAAACCACCCAGCATACAAGGACAGGACAACAAACTTCTTTTGAAGAAAAAACACCAACTGGAAACGCAGGGACTAGATTCACCCAGATAGGGGAAAAAATTTTGCAAGCATTCGAGAATGAGGGTTTTGACATCGGCACTTCTAGTTTTATGAGTCAGCATCATCGTTGGAGACAAACGCGAAGGTAACATATTTGCCGAGCTACAGAATTGCAAAGCAACTGAAACCTCACATGATTTGCAGGATCTGATGATGCCTTGCATTCAAGATGTAGTCAATACTGTGATAGGAGAGAGCACTTAAAGATGCCGCTGCTCCCGAATGGCACTGTTTGCATGCGGATGGCGTAAATGTCGGACAGTGAGAAGTGATCCATAGCAGCAGAAAATTCCCGAAGTTTGCGATTGCCATGGACGAGAGTTGTGGCATTCCACAGGACCATCACCATGGGAGGACATATGTTGGCACTCAGCAGTTTTTTTGCTAGTGGAGAACTTGGCTGGAACAGATGCATTGCTGTTTGCACTGATGGTGCAAAAGCCATGATTGGGCACATGAAGTGGGCTGATAGGATTGATTAGACAAGGTCAATAGCAGCGTTCTGTTCACTCGCTGCATGATCCGCAGGGAAGCCCTAGCTTCAAAGAGCTTAGCAGTGAGCTGTTGGTGGTCATGAACCACGTTGTAAAAATTGTGAATGACAGTCAAAGCACAAGCCTCAAGAGCCATGACGCCTCTTCACACGGCAGTGCTGCAGAGGGAATGCTTGAGCATCTCATGAACACTCTGCAGTTGCACACAGGAAGTGTGCTTAGTTATCACAGGGGGAATGTCATGTGCAGGGGTTTTGACCTACGAGAGGAGCTGGCTGCAGTGCTCTCCGAGGGATGCCAGTATTAAGTAGAGCCGATCTCTACGCAGCTCTTTTCTGCTGAGGCTGGCATACCTGACCGACATGTTTGAACACCTCAACAGGCTCAACCAGAGCTTGCAGGGCAACCAAGTGACATTAGCGAGTGCCGCAGACCAGATTCGGGCATTTCGCAGTAAGCTGCAGAGCTGGATAAGCTGCATGATGCAGAGGAGATCACGACCCTTTCAAAAGGTAGCTGCTCCTGTGAATCAAGCAACACCCTGTCTGCTTTGGACAAATCTGTCATCATGGCCCACCTCAGTACTCTCAGAGCCCATTTGGCTAATTTACTTCCCAGAGGCGTGCAATGTTCAGTGGCTTGTGTCCACCTTTTCATGTGGACATCGCTCGCCCTTTCAACAGTGAGATTGTTGAGCTTGAGAATGAGTTTCTCAGAGCTCAAGGCAAGCACTGCCTCTCAAAGAGAAGTTTGGCACTAATGTCGTTACATTTTGGATGGAGAGCTGCATCACAGTTCTCCTGCCTTTTTAATAAGGCAGTGGACGTGCTGTTCCTTTTGCGACCACACATGCCTGCAAGCAGGCATTTTCCACCCTGGCCTATCTGAAGAACAAACGACAGAAATCAGTTGGACCCAGCAGCCGATATGAGGCTGACCCTAAAGCGCGACTAGAGCCACGGATTGAGCTGCTGTTGCCGGCAAAACAACCTCACCCTTCGCACTAAGATGTATATATATTTTACATTGTGCCCAAGTTAACCATACTGATTTCTTATTCTGTCTGTAGTTCTTAATTTTGTCTTATTCTGTCGTTGCAATAAACTACCTAGGCATCTTTGTGCCCAGTATAAGTCAATCGGCAGCAAGGAGGGGTTCCTTGGGAATTTTGAGCCTGCCGGGTTTCCGGAGACGAAAAAGTTTGAGAGCCCCTACCGTAGATGTTTGCTAAAGGACCTTTCTTTTTACACAGAATCGGTTATCGCGGCGACTACACAAACATGTTTTGAATCACAGAAAGGTCACTCAAAATTAGAGCTTTTGCGAGCTTTGTTTCACCTGAAGCTCTCTCCATGTCTCGTGTAGCAAACCTTCTTTTTTTATATATTATTTATTTATTCATTGATACTACCACTTTCTTGTGGCAAAGCGTCGCAGGTTTGGGGCCCAATCCTCAGCAGAGAACACCCGAAAGGGACGTACCGGCCCTCAAACTTCCACTCGATCCACTGGCCGGTGGTGAAGTTGTACTCAAACAGGTCGTTCTTGTTGGCCAGGTTGGAGTTGGAGTGGATGTCCCCGGTGTAGCCCCCTGGAGAGGAACAAATCAGACGATTACACTTTGATAGCACAAAAGCAAGATGGGCCACACCGCACCAACAGGGTAGAGAGAGACCGAGCACGAGCTTCTTGCGGGAACAAGGAACACGCGTAGGCAGTTTTCTCCGGTTGCAGAAGCCAGTCTGCTCCGAGGAATTTTGTGAGCATGGCCAGTTCCAGTCAGTCCTAACGAGCAGTTGTAATCTCTGTGGACACCGGCAGGATGAGATAGGCAGGGAGGCCTTTCACATGTCCTGCCTCTGCGCGAGCTTCTTACCTTTCTACGGCACTTTGGCATCCCTTGAACTTCGAGCGTGTGCGCACAGCAAAGCATGGAAAAAGGCGTCAAGCATGTAATGGAGGCCAGGCACCGAAAAAAAAATGCTGCTGCCGATCTCACCCAATCTGTGATTATACTACACGTGGGTAATTGGCCTCTCCGAGGGAACCTCGTGGCACACATGCCATTCGTAGCCTTTACGTCTAGTTTTCCTACTGTACCGGTTGAAACAGGGATGTTTTGTTGTATAAAGCTGGGGTATGTCACCTCTTAGTAGAGCAAGTCTTCAGAGCTTCCTATTTTGTCTGCATGACATTAACTTTCAACAGCGCAGCAGGTGTGTGAATAGAAAACTATAGTTCTGCAAGAAAGTCGCGATGGTACAATGGAACATTCCAGAAATATGCAGCGCTTCCAGTCGTGTTTTTGACGCACTGCGGCAATCCGATGTACGACCCGTGAAGGATCGCCCATAAATAGAGGAACGGTTCGTGTTTATTTAGCATCTTGTGATTTCAGAATGCAAAAGAAAGCAGAACGATAACGAAGCAGGGTATATATGGACTTCACAGGTATTCGCTCCTTTTTCTCTGTGTTGTGAGCTCGCAGTGATAAGAGAAGTGAGCCGCTTCCAGGGTGTACGAAGCTCACAAGCTGGACCGAACGCCACATCGGAACGACCCCGCAATTCCCGGAGTCGAGTGGTGAGCTGTGGGACTGACGGGGAGACTCGTGGGACTGTCCAGAAAGACCTATTTTTCCAGTAAATTCAGCGGGAAGATCGTGACATCACAGACAACGTGATCGTTGCACCTTTGCCAAATTTTTAAAGGAGGTCAAAAACGGTGGTGTGTAGGTATCACGCGCGAAGCAGTGTGTGCAGTGCCTCGACTGTCGCCGCAGTTTATTGATAAAGACAGCGCAAGGAAGCGACAATTTGTTTTTTGTTTGAAGAGAGCACCACATTTTTTCCTCGCCGAGACAACTTTGACGACATGGTCAACTGACTTCAGGATACTGGGTTGATTTTTCATTTTGGTGAGAAAAGGTGGGCAGGCTTTCAAGAATAAGAACCACTGGGTATAAAATTTCACATTTACAATATAGTGCAAAGACACAACAGGAAAAAGACAAAGATAGGAAAGAACGCTAGCGTTCTTTCATATCTCTGTCTCCTTCCTGTTTTGTCTTGAGGGCTATCGCAAAATGCAAAACCAAATAGGCCAACAGCTCATTTTGATAAAATTTTAGTATGAAGTGTAGAATGTTTTTGACAATACACACTTCCTAATAAAATTAAATTTAACCCTCTCAAAATAAAGCTTTCTTTTTTCTTAAAAAAAAAATACTTTGACGCTTGTTTTTTGTTGTTTTTTTTTTCAGAAGAAAGTACAAAGGATAAGTCAATACACTGTTTTTTTTAATTATCTAGAGGAAGCACATACAGGGCTTGCAAGTTGTCCAGGTTGAGAAGCATTGAACGGAAATAGTGAACGGAAAGTTGTTGCCTTTCTTCTATTTGGATTCAATTTGGCGCATCCACCTCAAATGCACTTTTCGGACATTGAGATTCCGACGGCCTCAGATTCTCAACCGGAGGAACTTTACAGGGCTTCTCCGTCGGATCATGAGCTCTCATCCTCTAAATTCAATTTCGAGAAGCGCTGCTAAGTAGAATCGGACGAGCCGACGCACCGATTGCCATATCGCCACAGCAGCCCAGCAGTGACACACAAAGGGGTCATCTTGAGGTCATGGAAACAAAACAACGATAGTTCCCAAAACACGTAACAGACAGCCGCACCTTCCGAGGTGCAAGCAATTTCGCATTTAGGCAGAAACTTTCAAATGAGTAATTACCGCCATACACGTACGGCAGTGGCACTTAAAGAGTTAATGGCTTCAAGCTGACTGAAATGGTGGCCACAACGAAAGCCCGAATGCATTCGAAGACTTACCAAAAACAAACATGCTCTTCTCGTGGACAACCGCCGAGTGGTGGTAGCGTGGTGCAGGAGGGCAGCCCGTGGTGAACGCCCTGCACAAGCGTCACAAATCTCCCGTCACAACAATCTGTTTGCCCTAGGGCTCCTAAATCAGCCGCACGTATTGGCGGGCGCCGCCATTTGGTGTTTAGTGCAGAGGGCATGACCGGCAATCGTTTTGATTCGAAAAGCGACTTCCTGAGCTTTAGAGACGGTATCAAAAGGCACATGGGTGATACTGCCTCGCTCTGTCGCCGACTATTTCGACATTTCTAAAGGATGGAAAAGCATGAGTTAACTGGCAACCATGACCTTGAGCACCAAGATGGCTGATGTGTTGGCACTCCGAAGACAGCTCACGTAGCAGCTCTTGTCTACGCTAGGAAGCCACACTGGATTAACGAAGAGCCGTAAGTATCAGCGGCACGTCGGCCATGAAGCTCACCTTCCCCAAGACTTGTCTCGGACGTCGAAGCGCAGCAGGTCGTTGAGCATCTGCTTGCCGTTGTCACCCCCGAACACGTAGATGGCGTCTTTGTAGGCCACCACCGTGTGCTTGCTCCTCCTGCCGGGCACCGTAACAGAACAACGAGGAAAAGAGGAAGGGCTTCAACGAAAAACACTTATGGGAACTGCGATAGAATTTTATTAAGCGTCTTAGTTTCCGTAATTATAACTTAGCAGCCCGTCAACCTTGCCCCCAAAGCGAGGATAGGAGTGCTCTAAAGCTGGACCTAAAAGACGAGACAAACAAAATAATAACTGTTTATTTAAAAAAAAAAAATATCTAGAATTCATTATTTTTAGAAATATGCTGGTTCAGGAGGTTTCGGTGTGAAGATACGTTAGCGCATGTCCGAGCGGGTGTGGGTCAAGCAAAAAAGCTAGATCCTGTTGGCTCTGCTGAGCTGCAGTGAGCTAGATTGAGATTCCCCAACTACCCTTTCGTACCCAATGTGGATTTTCTTTTGCCCCCAAGTTCATTCAAAAAGCTTCCCCTTTCTCCTTCCCGATGGCGGTCGTCGTTTCACCAGATAAATCCTCAAACATAGCTTTCTGACAGTTGGCACCAGTTCTTTCAAATATGGTGCACCGAGCAATACATCCAATACGTGTTAAATAGAAAGTTACATTGTATGCTATATGGTACAATTGGGCACATATGCGAGCGGAGACAATAAAACAGGGGTCTCAAACCCGTGGCCCGTGACTCTCAGAGACGTGGTCTGCAAGCATCTTGTGGCTGCAGGCCCCTGTTCCCCATGCCTCGAACAGCATAAATAATAGTTTCATATCGTCGACTTTTTACCGCTCAACAAGGAGCTTTGCTCATACGACACGTTCACACATCTTGAAATGTTCTCTTTTCTTTCAGACTGAGTACAGCTTCGTCTAAATATCTGCTTCTCGGCCTTTTCTCTAGGTAAATCAAACTTTCAACAACAATACCATTACTAGGCTACAGGTGCAAGCTTTGACCAAAGAGGCATATCGGCTGCTTGAACACTCACTTAGCAACAGCAACTGCCCAAGATAAAGCTATGAGCTCATGCTCCTTTCTAGCCATCCAGAAATACCCTTAAAATATATGCATTTTCTTATAATGCTGCTAAAAAAATCGTCAGAAAAGCAAAACACAGTCGTAGGAAGAGATAACCTTTTCCATGCCTGTCGGGCCTAATAAACTGTGTGATAAACTGTGTGACAGGGCAATGACAGTGCACTCGCTCTCGTTCTATTAAAAACTGCCAAAACATTTGCATTTTACGTCCTGTAATGACATCAGGTGCGGGCCCAAAATAGTCTTATATGCAAATCAAAGCTAAACATGTCACTGGCAAAACGGCCAGCTTACAAAAAGTACAGCACGAGTTTTTTTGTTTTTCTCTAAAAAAACCTTTGGGGTGTTGTTGAGAGCATCAGCTACATTGCAATGTAAAGAGCATCGGCTTCATTGCAATGTGAAACAACATTCGTGTTTTGTTTTTTTGTCTGTTTTCTTTTCTGAGTTTTTGTCCAAAAATAGCAAAATATTGCCTGCCTCTGCCTCGCCTCCCCTCCCCTCCCCCCTCCCCCACGTTGGCCTTCAACTTTTCGGGGGTGGGCACTCAAATAAGTTTGAGACTCCCGCGATAAGGTGATACTTGTGCTGGACGTCATGCCTATAGCCACTACAAAGGTACAGCGCTCCCCCTTTCCGTGCTATTCCTGGGTCTACCTGACGGACTACATGGTGAGGTTGTGACTCCCCACCCATAACCCAGCCTGGGGTTGACATTCCAGGTGCTGCGGTGACGAATTTAGGTTTAAGTAGCAAGCCATAGATTATAATTTGGGCGACCGAGTAGCGGTGTTAATTTTTAGAGGCGCTGTACCCGTATCCTAAAACGACCTAACCAGCAAATACAAGCGCTATTGGGAGCGTGCGACACCTAGGAGAGGGCACGTATCTCCTCGCCTCGGCAGCTGGTTGGCAGCACCACCAGTGAAAGCGTCCATATTACGTCACTCAGCGAAGCACTGCTTGCTGAACCTGTCCTAATGTGTCCGCAGCGTCTTGGCCCCGTGTGCGCCTCCCCGTGGCCACATTTCTCGATCTCAATACGGAGTAAAGGCTTGGCCCCTTGTCATTCGAAACCTACCCACGCCTACGTGTTTTCTGTTATTCGAACCGCAGGAGTTGCTTGGAGTTCAAGTTCAATCGTGTATCGCACAGTTGTAAGCGGCACCGACGGTAACAGACCGTCATGTGTTTTGTTTATCTGCGCTGGAAAATGCCCCTACAAAGGATGTGTGCGTTCCACGATCTAGAAATCGCTACGAGACGACATGCATCGGTGCCAGTAATTTATAAAATCTGCGTGAGAAGTATTTTTCATTCTCCTTATTACCAGATTGCTCTTTGCTCGCTGGCGGTTCGAGTAGACGTACTGGGATAGAGATGATCACGGCGCTCATCAGCACATGGAGGGTATCTGTGTTCTCAATTTCCAGGTCTTGCGTAAAAAAAGTGAGCGTCAACTGTTGACCCGATTGTTCCGTGTAGCGCCACACTCAGGTGAGCCAAGATTGACCAGAAAGGTTGTCTGCTGCGTGGGATGTCAGTGCCGGTCCAGCCCTAGCCTGTGCGAAACGCTTCCCCTAGTAGCCGCACCGTGGCACCGCCGTCTCGTCGCCTGTTTCCAACGGTCCCCGACAAAGTGAGGACAACAGCGGAGCATCTTTCGAACACCCGACCTCCAGCACATGCCCCACGCCTTCGGCCACGCTCTGGCCGTGCACAGGAGCTCGAGGCGCGCGAGACGCTGTCGTCAAAGGTAGGAAGCTTGTGCCGGAGGCGGGATGACCGAGGCTCCTCCATGGTGTTCTCACCTCGTCGGTGACCGTAACTGGGGAATACAACCGCGGGCTAATGCTTCCAGACCGCTCGTACCTCGCTCCGACGAATTCGTCGCAGTTGGGCATCTGTCTCCAGCGGTGCACTGTCTCGAAGGGGCCAAAGTCCAGCATCAGACACTCGGCACTCTCGGGCCAGTTGTGGTCGAAGTCCAGACCCGGAGGTCTGGCAATCGCCATCTTGGCGGGTCACCTGAAGTAAGAAGGAGAGTGGACATGTCACGATCGAACCGGACGCAGTCATGGACGATGCCCACTGGCAGCTCAAGAAACGCGGGCGTGGCTCATTATTTTTGCCATTTCTTGCTTCACGATTTATCTTTTGGTGTTCTTATCATTCAATGCCGTAATCTGATTGGCTGGGATCATAACGGGCACGGGATTTATCGTGGGTTTCTTAAGCTGCTAGTGACTTAGTAGTAGTAATCCTTATGCGGAGAGCAAGTCGTCTGCGTTTTGCACAGAGGTTGCGATTATGTCAAAACGCCGAGCTCTTATTGGCCGGTTGAAAAAAATAGTGGGTAGACGTTGAGGCGTCTAGCATTGAGGCTTCTACCCACTATCAACCAAAGCCAATCAGAGTTCGGCGTCGTTCTGACGTCACCGCAACTCCTGCGCAAGAAGCAGACGACTTGCTCTCCGCATACACTCAGCCGCGGCGCCCCAGAAAGGCAACAGCCCGCCCGTACCATGGAGGTCAGCGGGCGCCGCGGCTACTGTGATCGTGCGATGCATATGCACAAGATGATGATTAAGGAGGTATGTAGGGGCAGAACGACGCAGGCGAATGCCTTTATACTGCCCGACCCTGTCCGGATTAGAGTTCGCTGACCTCCAGAATGAATATTTCCTATTTAAGTTACAGGAAGAGGCTTGTTTGAGTTGGCGCACAGCTAAAGAAGTTTGCGTTCCTCGCGTACGTCCGCGCGTCAACAAGATCGACAGTGCCTCAGACTCTAGCGAGAAAGTTCAGGCTAAGGTGTCGTGAAAGTGGCTATCCTACGAGAGAATCGTACTTGGGCGCACTTACGCTTTGAGCGTGACGACACTTTGGCGAAGTGGTGCAGCTGTGTTCGGCCCAAGTGTTCAACAGGCAATGTGGTTTTAGAGATGGTTTGCCCACTCCAATGTCATCGTAGGCGCGGCACGACTTGGCATCTAAGTAGAGATCATAACCAGGACACAAAAGCGAGAAGCCGTTTACCGCGACATGCTACTCAATGCTATCAATGCAGCATCTCGATCTCCGTTTCCGCAGAAGGCAGCCTACTGCAGCATCCCACACGACGCTCGAGCGTTGTTTGTTGATTTGTTCACGTTGCTATTGAATGGATCGATGCTAATGCTATGCCCTTTGTTATGGGGGCAGCTTGCGCCACCTAGCCTCATATTTCGTCATCTTTTTTTTTAATTTGTACAAATTTTGTTTTAACGCAACCCTCACCCCTCCCTAGATCTTTTCCACCAAACTTCCAAATTCGTCCATCCGAGTGCGAATCCCAGTGCCCTCTCCTCCCCCCCACCAGTGGCGGTCCTAAGGGGGGGGGGGGGCGAAGGGGGCGACCGCCCCCCCAAATCGATCGCTTTTTATAATTTTTTTATATTTTACAGCCAATATTTTTTTTATTTTACAGCCTATATTGCGAGCAAAGGTTTACATGTTGCGCATTTCCGACTTGCAAACAGTGGGACTAATAAAAAAAAATCTTTATTCACAAAAAAGTGTGATGTCTCTTTTTTTGTTATATAAGCAGCAATTTCGCCCCCCTAAAACCAATGTCTGGGACCGCCACTGCCCCCCACCAAGAGGGCGGGACGAAGCCCTGTGCACCGCCGCACTGAGTGTCTATTTTAGGGG
This sequence comes from Ixodes ricinus, assembly GCA_037355805.1. Lineage (NCBI taxonomy): Eukaryota > Metazoa > Arthropoda > Arachnida > Ixodida > Ixodidae > Ixodes > Ixodes ricinus. Next base: position 107,020 of record JAZHYW010009115.1, read on the forward strand.
TGTCGCGGACTTTTGTCGAACCGGATTTTAGGTCGAACTTTCGTGGTTCGACTGGGTCGAACCGGTTCGACGAACCTTCGAACTTTTAGCCAGATTCGACTGGTTCGACCACTGATCTCAATGACAATTGCTGGATCGCGTTTGGCCAGCACCGCCTATGGACAGGAATGCGGCCACGGTCGGCCATCTTTTGGTAGAGTTATATTACAGTGGCTTAAAGGGGGTAGTGTAACGAAAGAAACCGGAGAAGCGGCACAGCGTTGGAAGACAGCCGCGGGTGGCGCTGGCGCTTACAGCTAGGCAGAGCCGTATATAGACCTTTTGCTAAATTACCCAAGCATCAAGGAGAATGATGGGAATCGATGGACCTAAATTCCCAAGCGCCAGGGAGCATGCTCCGAGTGTAGTACACGCGCTGCACGTGCTGGCGTCAGCAGTAGTAGCTTTTCTAAAGCAAATGTCTAAAACAAATGGCATTTGCACGCGCGCTTGTCAACGCTTTATTTTGGTGTTTTACTTCGAATCTTTTACAGCGGGAAGGCGAGCGCGTGTGGCGCGTGTCCATCGATTCCCATCATTCTCCTTGATGCTTGGGTAATTTAGCAATGGGTCTGTTGGGAGAGTTTGGCCAGTGGGTGTGGCGACGAAGGCGCCGGAGAGAGAAAAGTAAACGAAAGAGAGGAGAGCGCCGAAAGAGCGAGAGAGAAGGAGGGAGCAGAGAGGGAGACGACCGCCCTTTTTACGCAACGCTGTCGGAGAAGAGGGAATGCTGAGGCTACGCGTCGTCTGCTACGGGCCGACTTCTTTTTCGCCTGAATAAAAGTTTGTGGCCATACGTCGAGAAAACTTCACTTATTAGCTTTATAACCCACCGAGGAATAATAGTATATCCTTTTCTTGCCAGAGCCAGCGATATAAAAGGAAATAATAGAGATTTAGATGGCGATCAATGCATTTTGCCGGAAGAATGATCGAAGATGGCGGCCCTCTCCACCAGCTGAGAGCAGCCGGGAGTTCACGCGCATGCGCTCATGCCTCTCGCTCTGCGCCGCGTGCTGATTGGCTCGCTCGGGAGGAGACGTCACGGCGGCGAGATCATAGACTGACCAAACTCTCCCCATATACGGCTCTGCAGCTAGGCTGCAGCTAGGAGTGTCGCAGAACCGGCCGAGGTTCGAGTTCGACCAGGTTCGACTTTTTCGAACTTTTAGTGAAAAATTCGGCGAACCTTGTATTGAGGTTCGACTCGTGTGCGCATGCGTGACAGGCTGGCCAGTTGGCTCGGATTGGATGGTGATGGCTAAGGGATGAATTAAGGGCAGCGCTGATTGGGTATTTGAGTTAATACAGTACAAAAAATTAAGTTGTTAACTTCTTCAGCTATTAAAATCAGTTACTTTTAATTGCAGCTGTTCACAAAATTAAAACCATTTGCATAAAAAAATATCTCCAAACCTAGATATGCTTGTATCAAGGTCTGGCCACACTGTCCATGAAGTCGAACCGGTCGAATTTGGTGAAAAGTTTCGAAAGTTCGTCGAACCGGTTCGACCCAGTCGAACCCCGAAAGTTCGACCTAAAAATCCGGTTCGACAAAAGTTCGCGACACCCTGACTTGCAGCACCGTCGTTTTGGCTATGGCTCCGGCTTGGCCGCTGGCCAGCTTGGCTCCGGCCAGCTCCGGCCGATTCGCAGCAGTCGACTTCACTGTCGTCTGCTAGTTTCACATTTTTATTCACCTACGAACACAAATCATGTCGTGGGAAGTTCACTAGAAACAAATAATTGTTTGTGAGGTATTTATATTAGTTATGAAGTGTGTTAGGGTGCCTCTATCTGCCGGCCGGTGGAGGCACCCGAACGGTGCTGCGGATCGAAGCGCCACCTACACCGTCTTCCAAGGAGCGGCCGTTCCCGATGCAAGGTGGAGGCTACGCGGTAACTACACTACCCCCTTTAAGCCACTGTAGTTATATCATCTCAGCCATCATGGTAATATGGCGGACAGCGCAATGGCGGCAGGCTGTCATAAAATAGCCGTAGATCTAGTACACTGTACCGTGGGTGATATTTCGTGCTTGATTGAAGTTGTTCGACGAAGCAGATTCCTGAAACCCGGCGTGAACGGTAGCCTCGTCTTTGAGGACCCGGCGAAAGTTCTACGAAAGCGCAGCACCGGGAAAGCAGCGCAGCTCGCATCGAAAGCAGACTACGTACCGGCGTCTGCTTTCGATGCGACTTTCGATGCGTGCTGTGCTGTTTTCCCCGGTGCTGCGCGATTTCGTGAAACTTTCACCGGGTCCTCAAAGACCGGGCTACCGTTCACGCCGGGTTTTAAAAACATGTTTTGTCAAACAATTTCAATCAATCACGGAATATCACCCACGCTATTTTGATGGCAGCCTGCCACCACAACTGCCAAAACGCCGTCTGCCATGGATGGATGATGGTGGCTGCCAGGTGGCTTCAGCAGCTGTATCTTGGCTAGAGGTGATATAACTCTACCAAAAAGATGGCCGCCAGTGACCGCATTCGCGGAGCGGGCAAACGCGATCCAGCAATAGACTACTTCCATAAATCCCGGCATGCAACACGGCGTGCATTGCACTCTGGGAACTAGTTGGCCAGGGAGGAGAGTGGCATGAAGTTTCCGGCGTGGACTATTAACGGCCGTTATCTTATGTTTTCTGGTCCCGAGGGCGTCAATTGTGGTCTCTAAACTAACGTAAATGGCCAGACCGCGAATCTTTAGCACAAGCCCGAGACGTACAGCTTGTCTGAACACATGCTTGTTGTATTTTTGTACTTGATCCTTCCTGTTAGCGTTTCGAGGTATGTGGACGAGCCAGTGCTGGGAATCTCGACGTTGCGAAGCTGGAGGTCTTGCTTGTGTACGAATCAACAAGCTGTAGCAACCAATAAGTATGGATACGTCGAGCTCGCGCCTTTACATTAGTGTTGTTGATCAGGAAGTTTGTTTGTTCCGTACGTCCATAGACGAAATATAACTTTTTGCAATTACTGCTTTTCCTAATACGCCTGAGTACGCAAGGTAAAACTCGGAGGCGCCATTAAAAAGCTACATTTGAACACACTTCTCATCTCTTATCTGTACTTCCCCGCAGCACTGCACGAATTGAAGTCCCCACCCGCTTGCATTGTCCACTAATATTCAACATCGCGTATGCGCATAAAGTTATCCTGCAATCATATAGGCACATTTGCACATAAAAACCTTTTCAAGAAAGCAAAAGTCGAGCACTTGTGTGAAGAATGTCGCACCGTTCGCCAGAAGTGCGCCGGACGGGCATGAACCCGTTGCATGAACCCAACCCCTATGCGTTGCGCCAATCGAACGAAATTATTCGAAACGTGTTTGACGGTCGCTAATGCCCATAATATTTGTTATGTGTTTGCTTTCTTCCTGACTGAGTGTGCCGAGACAATTTCAGACACATCGCTCAGGCACAGATCTTGGGCGTCAGTAGAAGCTCGTCCAAAAAGGCTTGGCGAGGAGTGGACGCTTGTTAGAGCCTCCGTCGTAGCTATAGCCGATCTCAGCGTTTGCGAAAACTTAATCTTCCATCAGCATAACATTTGAGTGGGAGATATATAATGACACAAGGAACACATCATAGTAACTTTTGTGCAGTAGTGAGGTTGCGCGAATATATTCCGTTTCCTTAAAAGTCCATGCGTCAACGCTGGGCTCAACTTTGATACTCCTGTGAGGATGCGGCTTGCTTTTCGCGCAATGAAGTAAGAAGAAGCTGACGTTTGGCAAACAAATTACGTGTAAGGCTCAAGGTGGACCAAATTTCAGTTGTAGTTCACTGGTACTAGACGGGATTATTGAAATTGAGCTCAAAGATGCACTTGTGGGGTGAGGTGACTAGCCACGTCTTACTACGTTTGCATACGCACGAACAATATCCGGTGTTTCGGGAACCAAGGAAAGTGCCCCGGTCCTCGATTTGTATCGCTCGAGAATGAGTGTATTGTACAATCGTAACAAGTCGGATAATCGAAAACGCAAGCGGCGCGTTCGGTCGCGGCGTGGTAGCATGAGATGAACCTGCTCAGTCGAAACCGAAACTGAGTGGCCAACTAGTTCCCAGAGTGCACTGCGTGGTATTTCGCCGCAATGGGGCGCGTCGGTTTTGGAAGAAGTCTATTGTCATTGAGATCAGTGGGTTCGACCACGGTATGGTGGCTGTAAGGGGAGGTGTGCCGAACAGAACATCGATAGCATGCCACTTGTTCATGACGCCGATGGCACCGGTACCCTGCGCCTGGTGCCATCGTGCGGCGCACAATGGCACCACGCGTACAAGTGCGTCCTGCATGAGCACGCGCAGCACGAGACGCTCTCGTGCCCCTTCGAGCAGAAATTCACCGGTAGCCTGGCTACAGCGCCACTTTTCGTCATGAAGCGGCGGCACGTGGAACTATCCAAGAATGCGGAGAGCTCGGCACACCTACCCCTATAGCCACCATAACCACGGTCAAAGCCGCCTAAGGCGGCTTTGCCACGGTTCGACTTTGTGGACAGTGTGGCCAGACCTCGATTCAAGCATGTCTAGGTTTGGAGAATTTTTTTATACAAAAGGTTATTTTAATTTTATAAACAGTTGCAATTAAAAGCAACTAATTCTAATCACTAAAGAAGTTAATAACTTAATTGTTTGTACTGTATCAACTGAAATAACCAATCAGCGCTGCCCTTAATTCATTCCTTAGCCATTACCCATCCAATCCGAAGCCAACTGGTCAGCCTGTCGCGCATGCGCACGTGAGTCGAACCTCAATTCAAGGTTCGGTCGAATTTTCCACTAAAGTTCGAAAAATTCGAACCTGGTCGAACTCGAACCTCGGCCGGTTCGCGACACCCCTAGTCTATTTCCTAGAATTTAGCCAGTTGCATAGGCAGGGGGGGGAGAGCAAATACAAGGGTCAGTGTGAGGGTGAGCTTCTGTCCGGTGAGCTTTTGTCCGGTTACCAGACACTAGCTGTCAAGGTTCCTAGACGGGCATTACAAACGAGGCGTTAGCGACATGCACCACGTGCTCTTTGCTAATCGTTTAATTCGTTTTAAAATTCCTTTTCAAGACTTTTTTAACAAGATATTGCTATATTCGATGTGATACTGCTCCTTTGAACAGATATAGACCGAAAAATGAGCGCCGAAATTTCGTTGTGGTATCCCTTTAAGGCTTTTCGGGACGAAGAAGGCAGGATTTGTGATGCCGATGGTTCTGGCCGGCCAAGGAGAACCGACGAAGAGGTTTCGTGAGCGCCCGAGAAATTAGGGACGAACTGCAGCTGACGCCTCAAGGAAGCGGGATTGCTGAACTGCGTGGCGGCACAGAAGCCTCATCTAACCCGGGATAGGCGGCGTCGGCAAAGGCTTGAATTTGCCTTAGCCTTAGAACAGTGGACTGTGGACGATTTTTGTCAAGTCATCTTTACGGATGAGTCCACGTTCTGCACCCAGTGGGACCAGCAGCGGCGTGTTTGGCGGCCCTTTAATTGCAGGTATGAATGAGTAATCCCTTTGTTAACTAAAATAAATTCCCTAACTCGCCACAAGTTATGGGGCTCACATTTTTACGCCGCTTTCGCAACACTTTTTGTATAGATAGCTGCCGAAGTACACATAAAGTGTGCTATCAAGTGGCTGCTGTGCTGTGTCCGTCTGGGGCGCCATCAGCAAGCATGGACTTGGACCAATTGTCGCGGATAGATGGGCGTTTCAACGCCCCTGCCTGCTGCGACATGATCGAACAGACTCTGCTGCCCTACGTCCTGGACGGGCCATTTCCGGATGGCGTCTACCTGTTGCAGCACGACCGCAGCCCCATACACACGGCGCGCAAGGCGGACAGAACTCCTGGAAGCTCGCGGCGTGCATCACCTGCAGTGGCCACCCTTTAAAATAGACAAGAACAAGTACGCGAATTCTTCCCAAGCCAGAACAACAAGACATGAGCACTGCAATACATTAACCGATACTCTTTCAATAATATTACTTTTCAGGTATACTCTTTCTTTCCTTCAGCTGTAAGAGACTGGAACAGCCTTGATCCGCTATTTTTTAACTACACAAATGTGGATGCGTTCATTCAAGCTCTTGAACAAGACCTTCTTAGTAAAATAATGAGTTAGTTCTTTCTGTTATGCTCTGTTTTGTTGTTTCAATATCAAAGAAAGTGACGATTTCTAAAAATTACTGTTTCTCGTACGCCTCAAAAATTTTGTGTGTTGTTTCTATTTGTACCATACTGCTATCTATATATATATATATCTCTGGCGCTGCCAAGATTTCGCAGTGAAAGTCGTTTTCATAAGCCCCCAACATTTTCTATGGGGTTCATATCTGCTCCGTTTATTTATTTATTTATTTACTTTTAAAATACTGCCAATCTCCATTAAGGATTATATACTAATCCCCTAATGGAAGGGTGTAATATTTAAAGTAAATAAATAAATGAATAAACAGGACAGATAGCCCCCAGAATGCAACTTATGTGGTGAGTGGTGTCAAACTTTATTAACAATATGACGCCCTGTCCGGCGCCAACTAGGGACCTGATGGTCGGGTCTCTTCCTGTCGCCTGGACGTGATCGACCAGGGGCCGCTGGTACCCGGAAGAATAAGAGGGTCCGGTGGAGTGAGCCCACTTCACCAGAGTCCTGGGGCGTTGGTGTGGGGGGAGGAGTGTAAGAGCTTTGGAGCGGGAGGAGAGAGGAGGGGCACTCCCCTGGGACATGAGGGGTATTTGGGAAGCCCCCGCAGTCGGGGCAGATGGGTCGCCCAGGGAGGGATTTGTAATAGTGAAGGAGATGCGGTGTGGGGAGGGAAGAGGTTTGAGCTTGACGCTATCAGGCGCCTCTAACCTAGATAAGGAGGGGGGGGGAATAAGGGATCTTCGAGACTCGCGTAAAGAAACCAGGACTTCTCGTCGCTGATCCCGTTTTAAAAAACAGATGAATAGAGAAAAAAACTTTTTTTTGCAAACAGCCGGGTTGGGAAAAGGAAGTCATAAAACAGACTTACAACGAAAAATAAATTTTTTTAGAGCTATATTTACGGCGCTATACGAATTTGTAGTTGGCGCCCACGGGCGCGCATGAAAAGCGGCCCATATTTATCACGTGACTTACCCCTATTTGTCACGTGGTAACGTGAGCGCGTTGGTTTTATAACTTATAACTTCTTTCTGTAACAAGTTACTTGCGCTCTTTCGGAAGCTTCCTATGGTCTCGAAAAGTTAGCTATTTATCTTCGTTTGAAGTGCAACAGACAATTCATAAGCTTCTGCGAGCCCAAATGATGCTTTTGAAAAAGCGCAAGCGAACATGATAGACCTGTGCGCCGGTCAGATGACGGCGGCGGCGCCCCGAAGCAGACGAACTTGTGCGGCGGCGGCGACGGCGGCGTGAAGAAACGCGTTGAAGCGGCGGCGCACAACGCTCAGCGTGCGGAGGCGGCGACGCACAGGTCTACCACGTGACCAGCGGCGCTCCGCGGGCGCCAGCTACAAATTCGTTTTGCGCCGTAAATATAGCTCTAAAATTTTCTTTCTTCTTTGTAAATTCATTTTATAATATACTTTTTCAATCTAGGCTGTTTAAAAAAAATTTTTTTTTCCTTTGCATGTGTTCTTTATATCCT
>JAZHYW010009116.1:0-28612 GCA_037355805.1 Ixodes ricinus
GCGCTCTGCGAAATGTAGAAAGGTATGTCTAAGCTTTTATACAGCTGAGAAGATTGCAAAGCAAACAAGAACAGGGGTAATTCTTAGGTACATTGCCTATTCTCCCGGCAGCTGGAAAAATAATTTCCCCGAAATTCTACCCGCAGACGCCTCTCATTGGCGGTGGCAATCAGTTCATCGAAGGATGTATTATTGACAGATTGTTTTACAAACAGCTATGATTAGCCTCTTTTGTTTTGTTTTTTGGTAAGAAGTCACCCCAGATTGTCGCCGCAAATTTCTTGTAGGGTGGGCCACGCCGGTTAACATTTCTGTAATGAGCCGTCGCAGAATGTCGCCGCGAAGCTGCGTGGACGGGGCTGCCGGCCAGTGATCGACACACCCGCGAAAAAATGTCCCTGCAGCGTGCAATTCGCGTAGCGAGTGTCGGTGATATGTTAGTGTCGACTAAACGTGTCCATGAAACGTGTATTCACGAAAAGTCGCCTATGAAACATGTTTCCACAAAATGCCGGGAGAACAAGAAAGTCAGTATTTTCCGGTAGTTGTCGCATGATTTCAGCCAGCTATTGGGAGGCGACTGCGGGTGGAATTTCGGGGAAATTATTTTCCTGTCTGCGGGAAGAATAGACAGTGCCTGATTCTATAAATAATCTTGAAGAATCCCCGTAAAACAGCGGTCACTCGTTTCCAACAATTCGGGTTCAGTGCACTAACCATAAACTTAGCGGACTTGAACGATGTATTCCGAGATATATGTCAATATGGGCACTGCAGATCAACCACACAAAAACGAGAAGACGATGTCTGCCACATCGTGTTGAATCTTAACGGACCCCTTTCTGCCCGTCATTTGCCGAACGAACACTAAACGCGTCACAAGAATTTCTTAGGCTTCTTTGAAGAAATCGCTTGTTGCCGATATACGCGTAGGACTTTTCAAATACTGGTAGTCTTCGATACGTTGTCGCGGACGAAATCTACGGCAGCCCCGCAGGTCGCAGCATAGCACACAAGAAACTAGGCCAGGAAGCAGGCATTCCGGGATCGGAAAAAGCTATTGCGTCATCCGGGAAACCTTTACAACGTGATCGCGCTCCTGACGTTACCCGCGCCCAGAGAGCGGAGTCAAGTGATAAAAAAGTCTCCCATTGATTGGTCCGGCGAGTTCGCACATTCTTTGACGCTTTCAGCTTAGGGAGAGAGGGGAAAAAGAGAAGGGGTAGGAAAGTAACAGCTCCTTCAAGGTCAAAAGGGGGTTGCGCTCACAAAGGCTTATCTTCAGGGGCATCCCAACAATGAACACAACGAGAGGCTTTGTGACCTATATCCTCTTGAAAGTTCGACCCAAAGTTGATAGTGCAGTGGAAGTTATCCGTGGCCTTCGCCTTCAGGCAGGTGCCGTGCTCTGCCTTATTTCTTTCTCTTGGAGACTGTAGTCACGTGATCCTACCTGGAGACACGATTGGTCTGAAACAAGCATAGCGTCTACTCTGCTGTCAATACCGAGTGAACAGGACAGCTCCATACTCCCAAAGGAACTCTCGAGCCCAAAAATGGCCCCAAAAACGGGAAGCCTGAAGATCCTAAATTTTGCGCCGTATAACCCACATTATCATATAAAATGAAGAATTAACCGTGACTGCGTTGACCGCGACTACGTTGACTAACCACGTTCGCTCTGCTAAAATTTGAGCGTGGGAGTCTCTAGCAGCGTTAGCTTGCTGTTGATGCAGGACGCTGCTTTATCGTTGAGAATCCTTTGCTGTGCGAACTCGAAAACGTTCTCGTGCTAGGCGTACCCTACGCAGCAGCGCCTGTCAGCAACGGCCCGCGCAGCATCGCAACCTTTTGGGCGCCTGTTGGCAGTCTACGAGCGCCGGCAGTTCATCGTTGCGACTTGAATGTGAGCATTTTGTTCACTCTAGTACACCGAGCCTCACTGGCGTCAATCACCACGATAGCGTCAATAGCGTCACAGCGCTGCCCGCCACCCGCCAACAACCACGTTGCCAAAAACAAAATCAGCGCTCTGCCCAACTAGGTCGCCTTGTTAATCTTCTTTTTCTTTTACGTGTGGTTCAATTTTGAACGTTTTTGTTGCGGTTTTAGCCGAAGCTATTAGCTTTCGGTGGCTCAGGAAATATTTACCCTGGCGCCTATTTAAAACGTTATTGACACTAGCTTAAGTTTAATGAATATATGAGAGACGTCATGTTTAGGCTCCTCCAAAAAACAAAATCACAACATCTCCACGTGGTGAATGATGTTGATTGGGGCGAAGCTCTGGTGGTGCTGATGATACTGATTTTATTGTTCATAGGTAGTGCTGATGGTGCTGATTTTTTTTATTGCTCATAGGTAGTGCTGAGTTCCGGGTTGCGTTTCGACTTCATTATTACTGCTTTATGGTCGGTGAAATGCAGAGCCAGTGGTTCTTCTAGCGGATCAGCTTGGATCCGCTAGAAGCCGTGGGAACGCATCTCCACCGCTTAAGTCAACGGTCCATGTCAGAAAGAGAATGTGTTGTATGGAACGTGGTTATATACGCATTTGAGCATTTGACCGCAGCGCCCTCTCGTCTATAAACGTTGAGCCAATGCATGCAAAGTTTAACGCGATTATATACGCAATTGACCGCAGCGCCCTCTCCTGTATAGACGTTGAGCGGCTACATGCAACGTTTCATCCATGACATCCCCAGCTCTTGAGTTAGTACCACATCTCAGAGCCCCTAGTCGTCCCGCAGTCGTGGTCGAGTGGTTAAGGCGATAGACTAGAAATCCATTGGGGTCTCCCAGCACAGGTTCGAATCCTGTCGACTGCGCAAACATTTTTTTTTGTTGTAAGAAGACAGATGGGATGGCAATCGATGTGAGCACGGACGCCGGACGGATGGACAAGGCTAGACCCTAAGGAGCTTCGCCCCTAAAAGCCCGAAAGATCCAATCTTATCCGATCCAAGCACAAGCTGATCGGGGCGCGTGGCTAGCGTGGCGGTGTACTAAGCTGGGTGCATTGATACACCTATAGGATTTTAAGGTAGAGGAGGGGGCTCATGGTCGGTGAACAAGTACACTGGCTGGGTAACGGAGGGTGAGTCTTTCAGAAAAGGGGAGCATGTGCGCCCGATGCACCCGACTACAACTTTTTTTTCTTAGAATGCAGTTGGGAAGTAAATATGTGGAGCACTAACCGAAAAATCGCGGATGTGGTATTCGCGCTGAGAGTGCCGCGCAGCGACAGAGCGATATTGTTAGCGCGAAGATGACATCGGCGCTGTTTTCGCATTTTATTTTCAAAAAACAACGACGGGCACAATATTTTCGCACTTTTGGTAATATTCCAAATGAACATATCACACGACAGTGCTAGTTAAGACAATAGCCTTTCAAGTCTAACGAAAAAAAAACTGAATAAAACGGTGATCATTTGCTTGCGCTAACAGTGTTCGTGCGATGCACGTACTACAATTCTGCCAACCACTCGCTCATGATGCTCCCCTCGCTGCCCGTCGTCCTGCCAAAGTTTCGTCAACGCGATGAAAGTTCAGATTATGGGTGTCCCTGCGGCGAAACTGAAAATCAACACTTCTGGCCAGACACTTGCCGGCCATGATTATGTCTTCGGCGGCCAAGCTGAAAATCAGCACTGCTGGCCAGTCATTTGGCGATCCCGTTTATGTCTCTGGTGGCCAAGCTGAAAATCAGCACTTCTGGCCGAACACTTGCCGGCCGTGTTTATGTCCCCGGCGGCCAAGCTGAAAATCAACACTTTTGGCCGAGGACTTGCCGGCCGTATTTATGTTCACGGCGGCCAAGCTGAAAATCAGCACTTTTGGCCGAGGACTTGCCGGCCGTATTTATGTCCCCGGCGGCCAGGCTGAAAATCAACACTTTTGGCCGAGCACTTGCCGGCCGTGTTTATGTTCACGGCGGCCAAGCTGAAAATCAGCACTTCTGGCCAAACCCTTGCCGACCGTGTTTATGTCCCCGGTGGCCAAGCTGAAAATAAGCACTTCTGGCCAAACCCTTGCCGGCCGTGTTTATGTCCCCGGCGGCCAAGCTGAAAATCAGCACTGCTGGCCAAACACTTGCCAAGCGCGTTTATATCTACGGCGGCCAAGCTGAAAATCAACACTTCTGGCCAGGCGCTTGCCGGCAGTGTTTATGTCTCCGGCGGCCAAGCTAAAACCAGCCAGTTTGTGGCCGGACTCTTGCCGGCCTTGTTTATGTCTCCGGTGGCCAAGAACTTAAAGTGGCCAAGCTGTCCAGACACTGGCCAACCGTCGGCCGATCGAAAGTCACTTTGCGGTGCTGCCTGGGTAGTCTGCAATGTAGTCATTACGTAAAAAGCAAAGTTCCTACAAATTATGGCTTCCAGCAACTTGCATATCTCATTTTACACACATTGAATACACACGCTACTATAGCTCAAATGGTGCAAAACAACGGTTCCTTTCGGTCATTCAAAGATAACCTTGTAACATATATTTTAAGTCTCTCATGATCTGCCGTTCGTATCCCGGCTTTTGAGTTGTAATAATTTATGTTTTCTAGATATGCCCAGTGGAAATAGAATTCATTTCAGTGTTTGTTTTGTTTTCTGCTAAATGCTGTTAAAAAAGAAAAAAAAAACTAGGGGCTGGGGTTTCGCCAGAAGACAAGTTTTTCTTTTCTTTTATCCCAGCCCCCAGATTTCTTTTTCGTGTGAAATAAAGACTACATACATACAAGTAGTCTCGAAACAGAAATGGATACTTCTCCATCAACGAGCAGGCAAGTTCACTCCTGTTGTTTGTGTTATTAGTAGTGCGAAACTTAATTAATCGAACTGCACGCTGCGAGATACGGTATCGTAGGTCTAAACTATGACGCAACGATTTCAGTCAAACCTTTATAACAAATTTGTATTGTGCGACAGTCTGCACGACCAAGCATGCGGTGCTGGCGTTCATCGGAAACAAGAAATGATCTCATTAAACGGTTGCCGGCTCTTGTTAGGGCAGAGAAGTAAGTCAAAATAAAATGAACTCCCGATCGGGTTGATGAGCACAAAGATAGCAGGAGCCCGAGCGCATCCTCATTGCATGAATGATCATGACCAACGCATTTTCCAATGAACGTGGAATGAGACGATATGTTCTTTGGTACCTTTTGTGCCGCCGAAGTGTTTTCGTGTCGCCGACGTGTTTTTCCTCAATGACTTTAAATGTCGACTGAAGGTGAGACATATAAGGCTTGCGCCTTAATAACACACACCCTATACCATTTCAAAGGACCAGTAAACCGGACAGTTTGGTTGGCTCAACACTTCCGGTCCAGCGAACCTATACATGACTTGTACGTGACGTCATCACATCATTCTGGTGGTTATTTCCACTTGTCCTTAGCGAGAAAAAAAGTTGATAAGACGAAAGCACGCGCGTTCAACAGGAAAGACGCTCCAATGGTGGCGTCAGTGTTGTCAATGCAAGATGCCTTGCACTGACGTCGCATCAGCGACCATTGCGGAGACCTTGCGAGACCGTGTCTTCTGCAGCTAACGTTTCACGCCATTGAATTTGTATTTCTTGGCTAGAACAAGTAGAAATGACAACAAGCATGATGCGTTGACGTCTCGAGCCTCTTTACATCATCGCATTATGCTAGTGGTCACACGTACCGCCCTTGCCGGGGCAAACAAATCGATGGCGTGAATCGTAGACACCAGGAGGCACGCAAGGCCATCTCAATAGCGGCTGATGTGACGTCAGCTCAAGCCATAGTATCGAATGCGGTACTCTGAGGTATTCAGTGACTCTGGGTGCCACGTACTCTACACTGGAGCCACCACATAAGCTACGCTTCAAAGTAATGCCACGTCAGCCATATATGATGATAAGGATATATTTATTTCAGCCCAGGAGAGCCGCGGCGCCGCAGAAAGGCAAACTGCCCATACCTTGATGGCCTGGGTCGCCGATTCTAACGATGATGAAATGGTATGGTACAAATGAATCGCGTGTGAATGATGACGATGATGATGGGATGATGAAGAGGGTGATGAACAGCGTCGAGGCCTGGCAGCACGTTCTTCGCCGCGACGGCGGTCTTCGCGGTTCTGCCACGGGCTGCTGACTTAGCAGGTCGGTCTGAAGCACCTGGCGAGGGCTCCCTGTTTGCCAGCATGCAGACGATGCCGTCGAATTTCCCGTGACACAGGGAGTCCAAGCCCCGTGGTAGGGCTCCTGTGGTTTAGGCCGGTGCCGGCCCGGCGGCGGTCTTCGCCGCCGTTGGGTGGGCCAACACCGGCGTGGTTTAAATCAATGTCGGCAGCTATATCTCTAGATTTATCTGAAATGGTCGTAATTGTTTTTCCGTCCTCGCATAAATCTTGAAACAGGGTCTTCGATAGATGAAGCTATATATATATATATGATATATATATCACTTATATATCATATAACTGAGAGGAAAAGCAAAACCCTTGATGAAAACAGCATTACAACGGGATGGTCTATATCTTCGACGTTTCGGCCGGAGTCCAGCCTTCGTCAGTCTTCCTATCTGATCAGTCCGCCTTCGTCTTCGTCAGTCCGGCACTATCGTCAGTACAGTCTTTTTGAGAAAGGCCGGACTCCGGCCGAAACGTCGAGAATAAACCACCCGTTGTTGCTGTTTTCATCAAGGGTTTGCATCCTCTCAACTATACCCCACGCCTTCGGCCCCTGCCACAATGCCCGTGTATATATATATATATATATATATATATATATATATGCATGTATACATACCCTAACCCCGTATCTATAAGCTCAGGACTTGGCGGCATCATCAAACAATTCGGGTAACGAAGAGCCTATAGACCTTTGCAAAAAGTCGCCCTCTGTGCGCCGCCATCTTTGTCTGCTGGGATGTGGAACACCTGAGGACGCGCTGTTGCTCTGCTGTGCGGTATATCCGACGCTGCGCATGCGTCCACAGATCAGTAACTAAGCATTTTTCGCCCGGGTGATAAGAGATGGAAAGATCTGTATCTAAGCGTGAACTATTTAGTGACTCTACATAAGAGAACATCTTTCTCATCATGCAGCTCTGCGAGGAGTTTTATCAGGCAGCCAAACATCTGTTGTTTTCGTTTTCTCGCAAGATACAAGGAAAACGTCTGTGCTAACCGATTGTTTCACATACCGATTCGCGTGATAAAGGTCAAGTATTTCTTATCGAGAAGAGTCAGACACGGCTGTACAAAGGCAGGTCAAAGTCCCTTTGATGATGACGGCAGGTTCGGTGATATCGTCAAAGCGCTGAGGATATTCGGAAGGATAGCCACCCTTTGAAATTAACAGGACGTCGCAGCGAAGCGATTAGTTTCTGATGGACGTGGTTTGAACGAAACGGTTCTTCGAGCCAACCAACCGCTACCAAAGAGGGCAGCGAGCTGTGTGATCCCAGCAACCTTTTGTTTTATGAACGACGATATGTACGAGTCTTATTCACCATCTTTTGTTTGGAAGGTGAGTGTTAGTGGGTTTTTTTTCGTTCCTGTTTTGTCATTGCTGTGCTAATTGCTCTTATTCGTTTTTTTTTTTTTAGGACTGCGGTTGTTAAGCTTAGGGTCATTTGCTATCTTGCATCTACAGCGTGTAGATGTGAGAATAGAGACTCAGTTTATATTGTCGTGAGAAGGGCAGCACATAAAGTATTTTAATCGAAGTTAATATTGAAACAAAAACAAACTTGATCGTTATAGTTTTCGGGACTTCAATTTTCCAGCTGAATTTCGCGAGATATTTTCCGTCCTCAATTTGGCCATGCCAATGGTACTAACTCTTTACTTTCTCCCGTAGCATCTGGAGTTTTCCAGGGTTCTGTTTTAGGTCCGCTACTTTTTTTCATCTATATTAATGATCTGTCTGAATGTATCTCTTCCAATATTAGTTTATTTTCTGAAGATTGTATACTATATAGAGAAATGACAAATAACTCCGACATCTCTGTTCTCCAATCTGATCTTAACTCTGTATCTAACTGGTGCGACAAGTGGTTGATGCAACTCAATCTTAATAAATGTAAATCCATGACAGTTTCCCGCCATACTAACATATGCTCGAATTACTACATTGACGACACTCCGCTGTAGTCTGTGTCCTCTTACAAATACTTAGGTGTTTACATAACCTCTGATCTTTCCTGGGAAACTCACACTAACTACGTAACTAACAACGCCAATCGCATGCTTGGATATCTCAAACGAAATGTTTCAGTCACCAGTGTCACTAAAACTCCTTTTATATACTACTTTAGTACGTATTAAACTTGAATATGCATGTTCTATCTGGGACCCCGGTCATAACACTATCATTGCAACCTTGGAATCAGTTCAAAATCGTGCAGCACGTTTCATACTCTCTAATTACCATCGTACATCCAGTGTTACTTCAATGAAAAATAGCCTTGGTTTACCCACACTAATGAGCCGTAGACGCATTTTTCGCCTGACTTTATTTCATAAGATTTACCATAATAACCCTTTCATGCGCCGTGAACTTCTAATGCCACCTACTTATGTTTCATCCCGCGTAGATCACCAGTACAACGTCGGTAACCCCAATTACAAAAGTAACACTTATTATAACTCCTTTGTTCCTCGCACTAGCTCTGATTGGAATCGCCTTTCCGCTGACATAGCCTCCATAACCAGTATTATTGATTTTAAAAATGCCTTGTTTGTTAGTTTTTGATTCACCATTTTCTAGTTGGTATTACTGTTATAGAATTGTGTAAATATTTTTGAAGTGTCTGAGCAAGCGTGCATTAATTACTGTATTATATTTCATGTATCAACAAGTGTACCTTTGTCGCCTATTCCCCCCACTCCCCTCTGTAATGCCCTTCGTTGCCTTGAGGGTAAACAAATAAATATATAAATAAATATAGGAGCCAGGTTACGTCGTTGTATCGCCAGACACCGCCAGACACCACTGAAATCTGTGACGTCAATTTCACCGTTAAATTTAGTCGCGAAATTGACGCCACGTATCTTGACGTCATGTGACGCCAGGTCACGTCACACGATGACGTCACGTCATGTGACCTCAAGTCAAGTGACGTAGGTTCCGTGACACCGTGACGTCTAGGCGTCCAGTCCTGGCCTCTCGTGACGCCAGGTCAAGTGACGTTATGTTCCGCGCTAAATTTATCGCCGATATTTATAAACAACATGCGCTTCACTCCCAAACGAATATCAACGATTGCTTCTTGAATACTGCTTTTCATGCAATGTGGAAATTTTAAGGTATAGGTTGGTGGTAATTTTTTTCTCCTTCCGTGTATCCGACATCCTAATACTTAGGGCTTCTCTGTTTTTTTTTTGTTTTTATTGAAGGTCCTCCGCGAGGATTATTCCTCTTTGGCGACAGACATCGCTCTTGGCCTGGTGATAACGCTTGTCATCGCAGCGCTGTGCCTCAAAAAGAAGAATGCGAGGATTCAGGACAGGCCGCTACCTCCGGGGCCGAGTGGTATCCCGATTCTAGGCTACCTGCCATTTCTCGGATCCAGTTCCCATGTTACCTACGAGAGACTCGCTGCAAAATACGGACCCATCGTGAGGTCAGGCCAACTCCCCTGTCCGCAGTAGTGCCTTGTCTCTGTGGAGTCTGCGCTGTCGCAGGACAAACTGCTATTTATTTACGGGTGGCAAGCTTGAATTGGCTTACATTTTTCGGCGCGAACGTGCCGCCAGAAATCGGTCTGCACTGCAGCGGGCACAATGCCGATACGTCATACAAAAGACAGCCTCGAGACAGGAGAGAGTTTTATAGGGCCGTTTTTGCACGTTCGATACGGTAGGGTGGGCCTTCCGGTACGAACGGCGCATGCGTAACCACAGAAGACTCGCACATGCGCACTTCGTGCCTGAGGGCCCACCGAACCGTATCGGGTGTGAAAAACGGTTCCGTAAAAGTCTCTACTTTCTGAGGCATGTTTCTTCCTTGTACGACGGCCATGTTACATTTGTCGTACGAGACCTGAATGCGGACTTGTGCGAGGCATATAAATATAGGAAGCAAACATCCTTCGAAAAGGCTTATGGCGTGTTCGCAGATAATAGACCATTTTTAAAAGTCCATCGAGGAACTTTGACGGTCGTCATTTGTTTGGGGGGCACAAAGCGTGTGATTCCATCCGAGTCATTGCCGAACGATTACGCGGCCCCCTTTTTTAGAGCGCAGCTCTTAGGCGCCTGTTTCCGGCTTGAGCGGCGTCGCCGTGCCGCCGTAAGCGCGCGGTGCATGATGGGTAAAGTTCCCCGCTAAATTTAGCGGAAAGTTTTCTCCGCTAAATTTAGCGTAAAATTTTTCCCGCGCAATCTAGCGGAAAATTTTCGCCGAATTAAATTTAGCGGAAAATTTTCTCCGCCCCCCACCCCTCGAGGTCACGTGACCTCCACGCCACGTGACACCCCCCCCCGAGGTCACGTGACCCCCCCCCCTGCCTCCCCCTCTCCTCAAGGGCTGCGTTCTAATTCGGTGTTACAGGGAGTTGTAAACGCTTTAATTTTTTTTCTGATACGGACTAAGCCGGTTTTATGCCAAACGCTGCCGTAATCCTCGTGACCAACATACATGCCCAGAGTACGAGCCCAAACAACAATGGCGGACTGAAAGATTGTCTAAGCGGCTACTACATGACGCTCACGTTTGAAAACGGTGTATTTTGTCGTCGTGACTGCAGCGGCCACCCTACATTTTGTATGGTGTGCAATCAGTGTGACCCCGGCTTTTTATTGTGTGCTGGCATAAGATTTCTCTCCAAACAAACCATCAATAGTAAAAAAACTTAAAAAAGGCTTAACGACGTTTAGCAAAGTCACTGGATCCTGGAAAAGTAGCGCCACCGCCTTCTCAGCCTGCTAGCCGGACGCGGAGAGATAATAATGTACAGACGACCGAAACCTCGCAAAGTGATTGACTGATGGGATTTTGTTGCCATGGCAATCATCATTTCGGTTCTTTCGGATATTTGAAGCTTTCAAAAGGTCCTTCTAAACCAGTCGCGCCAAGATCGGTATGGTGCGACATCGTTAACTGAAAGCGTTCCTCACGCGTTGCGACTTCATTCAACTGATAAATTATTCTTATTTCCGCAGAGCTCTTTTAATGACATTGTTCTTCTCGGGAATTTTAAGAAAGACGAATTATTTTGCAATGCCGCCAAGCACCGACGCTGCATGGGGTGGCGGAGGAAAGATGAGCGCTTGTTTTGCCGGTACTCGAGATATGTTTTTATATAGCAATCTTTCACCGGAAGTTTGGTTCGGCTCACCAAGAATGAAGAGGTCAAAGTGAAACATGCCCATTTTATTGAACTAAAAGGACGGCGTTCCTGGAAAAGCGGCCTAGCGCTGCTTTTTCAAAATCCTGTGAATATAACGCCCAGTTGAGAGGACACTGCGCACGAATTTTCCAAAGGCACTACAATGCTAGGCCTTGTTGCTGAAGAACTGCAACTTTGGCTTCGACTATACACGTGGGCAAGAGAGCATGAGCAACAGAACACGAGGGCAAACTGTCTTGCTTTCTATCGGTGTATCGGATCGAGTTTCACTAGGAACGCTTTCAAGAAAAATCAAAACATCCCCAAAACACGTCTATATAAAATATTGCAGAGGTTCGCATGATGCGCAAGTCTTGACTCATCTAAGATGACAGTATGCATAAAAGCTACACGTGACCGACAGTTATAATCTGGTTTGGATTCCATAGGCATCAACGGGAAGATAAAAACAGTAATTTTAGTATTACTTATTCCTGCCTAAAAATCCCAGAGTTGCATGTATAAAACTCCTGTGCAAAGTTAAAACTAGAACAGCTAATACTAACAGATGTCATGCATTTTGATGAATATTGATGTAGCTATGTATAGCTCAGAATTGAAACCTCATGGCGAATTGTGATTGGGTTCGTCGCTGCACAATTCCCTTCCAGTTCCTTCCGTTAGGTTATGCTGCGGGCTGCCTGATAGTTTTCCTAGATACAGTAAGATGATTCGGGCACCTCACAAAATATCATCTCTACAATCAAAGAACTGTAGCACCATACTACAGCCGGAAACTGCAGCCAGGGGACTACAGCAGGAAACCCCAACAAAAACTACAGCTAGGAACAACGCCAAGCAACTAGAAACACAAGCTAAAGCAATGGGCAAAAGCCAGTTATATCCCACTAGACTATTTTCACAATGGCGCGTCGTTTCAGAAGTAGCTACATGAAGAATGGTCATTCATTTTCTATGTGGTGTAAACATGGAGTCGCTCACTGACTGCGGTAGAAAATACTATGGAGGCGTTGAAATGAAACGAAGAGAGTGAGAGCACAACATAAAAGTTGCTGCAGAATGAAAATAACCTCCATTTATGTTACAGAGTGAAACTGGGATCGGAAGATGTCATTGTGCTGAACGATCTGGACTCGATCAAAGAAGGGTTGAACAAAGACGCGGTCTTGGCCCGTCCTACACATTTTCTTTTGAGAAGCATCGGAGTTGATGGTGAGTTAATTGAAAGTAACCCAAGGGGTCATGACGTGTTGCCATTTTTGTTCCGTCTTGGATGTGTTACACTGCTAAACTACGTAATTGGTTTTGTTCGAGCCATAAGAAAATAAGTCCCGTTGGACGCCCGAGGCAGCTCGGCCATTTCAAACTCATTAATACGGCCATTGCCGTGTCTTGTCTACGCTTCTCTTTGGTGAAATCTTGTCACCATAGCTGCGGAAATAGATTTTTGTCTCAGGCCAGCAGGTAGCATTCTGCTGGGCTCCCGTTGGCTATGGTCGTGTGTGTTGCGAATCACTTCTCAAAGTGTCTAGAGGTCTTTCGAGTTTGAAGGAGAGGACGAGGATATCCTGTAGGGCGGTCGTCCTGCCGTACATACAGACCTCTTCACTTAGGATGAAGCAGGACGCTGAAAAGCTTGACGTACTTGTGTTCTGAGTTCCTTTGAAGTCCGTAGGTTTTTATGCCGCATTTAATTGTGTCGGGTTATCTGTGGTGTGGTTAGCCACCGCACATGATATGTTGCATGCGCCATGGGTGACATGTATCTGATCCCTCTATAGTGTGGTAGGGTTGTCCGTAGGTCAGACGGGGAGGTGTGTTAATGTTAAAGCCAGGGAGCATTTCCTTTCCCTTTGTTCTTCACTATCGGGACACCTTGCAGTTTACTGTCTTAGGCTCATGTGTTCTCCGGTTTCAACGGGAATTAAGATTCTGGCTCATCACCACAACAAATAAGTGACGAGAGAAATTAACAAGGCGTTTTTTATTGCTATCTACGGAGCGGACACGTCTGTGAGCACCTCGTTTGAGGCTTTGGCGAATGACGAAGTTGCTTTTATTACACAATTAGCGAATTTGTTTAAATGTTTGCAGGCGTGCCTCAAGGGGGATGATTATCTTTTTTTTTCTATCTTGCTTCTTTTATGATTTCCTTTGTGTTCCGTGCAGATATAAAGTTACGTTGCTAGTCAGCGTTGTATTCGTTCTCTTCTCGTTCTTGTGCTTCGTGTATTTTGAGCTGTTTTCTAGATTTATAATGCACCAACTAGTCCAACATCGTGCCTTGTTGCAGACCGCACGATTCTCTAATTAGTGACGAGCTGATGTAGCGACGCAGCAGACAGCCAGACATTCCGTATATCTATTTTTTTTTTTTGCTATTGGCTTGACCGCCTTTATCTAGAGAAATGAATCTAGATTTTATGCTGGGTAGTTTAATTCATAGTATGAACAGGGCTTGCAGGGCTTGAAGTGCATTTCTTGTGCATGCGCTGAGTTTAGTAATGTACCCAGTGAAGGTGATACAAATCGGGCATTAATGAGTTTGGTGGGGTGGGTATTTTCCAAGGCTTAAGAAAGTTTGCTTTTAATAATAGTGCGTGAAAACTGTTTATTGTGTTCTATCATTCTGTTGAGTTAACCTTGCAAGTGCGAGCGCGCATTGAAAACTTTTACCCTTAGTACTCCACAAGTTTCAAAATAAACATTAAATATCTTACAGGAATCGCAACAATGAATGGGCAAGCATGGGTCGACAACCGCAGGTTCTGCATGCACGTGTTAAGAGACCTTGGATTCGGAAAGAAGTCCATGGAAGAGCATATAAAGGTGCAATATTTTTTTATGTCTGAAATGGAACAAAATATATTCAACACTGTTTAAAAGTAGAGCACTAAATAGCTCCTACGGAGCAGAGTAGCGCAATCTTTTGACTCGCGTGTTTTGCCGACAACATGGCCGAGAGAGCAGCTCGGCGCGAGTCACGTGGTACTCAGGGTTCCAGGAGGCGGCCCGCCCTACGGGAGAATACATGGAATTCGACGCAACACGACTGATTAAAAAATAAACGGCGAGTTCACACTTTTCAAAACTATAGTCTGTCGTGAAGTTAGTAAAGCACTAAACACTTTATCAAAGTTTTAATAATATCGGATGCGTGTGCAAATTTTGAGAAGGTAACTTCCGAGGGAATGGCGTTTGAAGCAGACGATTTTTGCACGCCGCGGAGATGGGCTTTTGGGTTGGCTGGAGCGGGTCACGTGAACGCTGCGACGTCACCGTGGCGTCGTCACGTGGTCTGCTGCATGATGCCGCTCATGCAACTTTTAAAAAAAGTACGTCCTTACTTGGCACATAACTCGGCGCAAAGTATTCTAAAATGTTTCTTTATTATGTCAAAAACTATGGTCGCTCCGTGTATATCTACAATATTGAAGAAACAACGATTTTCTCACGTTCCTCATGCATTTCTGACCGGAGTTGGAACCTCAGGGCGTTCGCCGCTAGTCGCCGAGAGATGGCGTTCTAGATTGCGCTACTCTGCTTCGAAGGAGCTATATAGTGCTCTACTTAAAAGAAGTATGACTATCCTCAAGGGCCGTGTTTCAGAGTTTTGTTATTTTGATCTTCAAAGCTAACTATCGCTCTTGATTGCTTTTCCGGAATTATCACTTGGTACTCTAAAATAAACTTGAAAAGTCAAAGTTTCTTTCGGGAAACAAACAAAAATTGAGACGCCCGACACGCTTCTAAGAAAACAATCGCGTACTTCTTAATCTTATAGAGTCCTGAAGTGGCCATCATTCTCTCTCAGAAAATGCGGTCAAGTCTAAAAAAGCTTTCGGTAGGGTCATTTAGCTTTGTAGATTTGGCAAACCCTCTGCGTATTATTATTTCTCCAAAGCACTTTTTTTATGTGAAACGTTCTTTGGCTAGTTGTTCCAGATTTCGTAAAACCGCATTTTGTAAAGCCGCGTTTCTTGAAGGCGTGGCCTGTAACGCCCCATAATGTAACGCGCGCAGTGTTACATTATATGACGTCAGAAACATACATATCGTTTCAGTTTCTCCGCTAAGTTTAGCGGTGAAGTTCCATTAATGTATAGGACACGTAGCATCAGGTCACGTGACGTCATTTCCACGCTAAATGTAGCGGAAAAATTAAAGTCAGGTGACTTACACACCAATTCAGTTTCCTGCTAAATTTACCGGGGAAATTGAAGTTACGTCACCTGATGTTACATGATCCATGCGCCAGTTTAGTTTCTCCTCTAAATTTAGCGGAAAAATTAACGTCACATGACGTACGCACCAATTCAGTTTCCCTGTTAAATTTAGCGGAGAAATTGACGTCACGTGACGTGATGTCACGTGATGCTCGAACGTCTGACGTATGCAACCCAATTGCCCAGCAATATGCCATAACAATTTTAAGTCTGTCTTTAGCCCGCGAGGCAAAAGTACGTTGACAAGAGGACTGGCTTGAAGCAGGGGGCTCGAAGCTGTCAGAGAGCCCAGCAAATATGCAATCTGAAAAGAGGGTGCGAAGATATGAAACGGAGTCAGTAGGTCCTCAGTTTTGTTAAAAAGCAATTTCCACTGGATGGACGCGTTTACCACTGTAAATGTGACAGTGTTTCTAAAAAAAACAGAGTGTTCAACCTGAAACAAACATTTTCTGTACGTTGATGAAACTTGAAATGCTTCAAGTTTTAAAGTACCTGCAAAAACAAAAATCCGTCTTCCATCCCTTGTTCACGAGTATAATGGTTGATGTACCCCCAGAACAAGTAATAGCGAAACACGAGTTTACATGACAACATGATCTTACCGCAACGCGCGTCACTACTGCCCAGTAATACAGTGAATCACACGGACTACATTTTCGATGATACACCGCGTTGTTTCGGCACTTTTTTCATCGAATGGAGCAGGTGATGACGCCCGTTCAGCACACTATAAAAGCGTCTGTCGTTTCTGCACGAGACAACAGGGCAGAGGGGTGGCCTAATACAAAAGCCGATCGATCTCGAGTAACAAATGCTGATGCCAGATCAAGCGGGATGCCGTAGAAACTATGATGTTAGAGTACAACAAGGCAGAAGATGGAAAAGCGCCACCTCTAACGGTGGGGATGCTCCTCTAAAAAATTCAGCTCTTGGCATGACAAACGAAAGCAGCGTTTTGTTTCTTCACTAGCGTTTGCACTAGAACTTTGTTTAATCGTTGAAACCTCGATCAGTACTATTCCCTTCATAACGCAGGCAAAGCACTCATAGGAGATCTGCGCCCGGTGCTTGATTGGGGTAGGTGACATAACAACCAAGTTCGCGGGTCTTGAATTGTTCAAATGCTGAGATGTGTAAACAATATGCAATAGTTACCAATAGTCACCGAATGTTCCCTAAAAAAAATATGTCGAACAAGTTTGGCGTTCCTCGCTTCCCGATCGATTTGTGATCACCGTATATAGCGTGGTAGTTTAATATTAGTGGCTGCTTTGGCTAAATGTGTCATGTGTCTTAGGAACGTAGTTACATTTGCTGGTCTTTTGTTTTTGGCTTTTCGGCGATAACAGGAGGAGATATCTCAGCTCTGCGATGTCCTGAAATCGTGGAATGGCACACCGGGGAAAATGGAAAATGTCCTCACGTCGAGTGTCTCGAATAACATAACTGCACTCGTATTTGGAGAACGTTTCAGCTACGATGATCCAAGACGGAAGTTCCTCGACAAAGGCGCCAGTACAGTTTCGCGGAACGGTAGCTTCACATCGGCCCTGGACTTCTTGCCCGCCTTGCGCAAGCTGCTCTCCTACCTTCCATCGTCCAGATCCAGCATCGTCCATGCACTCGCGGACAATATGTTTGATTTTATAAGGCAAGTATATATCTTTCCCTCGCTCATCACACAGGAAAGAAATGACGAGTGAATGGCTTGTGAACGCGTGCGTAGAGTTTGATACTTCGAAGAGAAGACCCAGTGCGTATGCCGAAAACGCGCTCCACAGCTCCGTAGACAAAGATGGCAACGCCCAGAGGGCGGCTGTCGGAATGGTCGACAAGATCCTTGCACAAGATGGACAAAACGACTTCTTTATCTAGTCTGCTTAGTCTAACAAATTAAGACAAAAAAGCTTGAGTACATTCTCGTCGTTTCTGCATTTGCTTTCACATTTTTCTTAAAATTGAGTCTAGAATTGTATTACCGTGAATTGTTAGGTAAAAGAAGGCACCCTAACTTTTATTTCCAGAAAAGAGGCCGACCAACGTTCGAAAACGCTAAGTCCAGATGTGAATAGGGACTTTATCGATGCTTATCTGAAGAAGATAAACGAGAGTAACGAAACAAACCAAAGCTTCAATCGTGAGTACATTTTTACTTGTGCTATTGTCACTGGCAGTTTAGAAAACATAGGACAGGGCGATTTCCAAACATCTTATTATCGCTCCTCGGCCAATAAGGTTGAGGCGTCGGTCAATAAAAAGACCGATAAACGAATCACGAGGAAAAATCGCATGATAGGCCACTCTCTAGATTTTTAAAAAATGTCAGGGGATACTATAGATTTGCCTGCTTTGATTACGAGGAGGAATAATAGTTTCTTGTCGCTACTTTCGAACTTCTCGCAGTACGGACTTTGATGGGCAATGCTCTGAATCTGTTCTGGAGCCGGTACGAACACAGTCAGGGCCAGCATAGAGTGGAATTTGCTCTACTGCGCCCGTGACCCCAAAGGTGTTCAGAGGACGCTTCAGCAAGAGGTCGACAACATCGTAGGCCTGGGAACGAGCTCCCGAATGGGAGGACAGACACAGGATGCCCTACACCATGGCCTTTCATCTGGGAGATGCTTCGTTGGAGGACACCAACTCCACTGGGACTCATGAGAATGAGTGTGGATGTAAGAAAACAAAGGAGGGCATCCGTCTTATATTGAAGAGTGTAGATAGTCTTGGGAAGAGCCTCTTGATTATCTGCAGCATCCTGGTTTTCTCTGGTACGCGGCTTTGATATCAGTTTCGGCAAACGCTCGCGTGTTATATTTAAAGGGCCATGAAATGAATTTTGGGCTGGTATAAATGAATTTAGATTGGGATTTCACTAATTGCGTATTATTTAGTGACCCCGAGAAAAGAGGGCACAAGTTCGAAGCCTTCTTTAGGGTATGAAAATTCGAAAACTGCGCTGTTTTCCACCACTAGAAGTGCTAGAAGTCAGCAGCCCATGAGGAAGTTCGCGAAGATCACCGTCGCGAAGACCGCTGTAGGCCTAAGTTACTAGCCTAAAAGGACCGCTCCAATGGCAGCTGCAGCAATGACCAGCGACAGAAACACCCGTAACATCACCCATTCACCCCTCGTTCACAAGCTATAAAGCGGTAGCTTTATAGGCCCAACCACGCGCAAGGTCATGTCCGGGTTCTAGTGGTCATCTCCTCATTGCCATAATTTCAAGGTCGCGTAATCAAGGTCGCGTAATGCCCGTGGCCGATGTACAAGGTAGCGTAATTAAGATCACGTAAGCCCCGGCTTCGTAAGCTCCGTTCGCGTGAAGGTCGGTGTTGTGTTTGGGCTACGGGGACACTGTTCAACGAGCGATCAGTCTGGTCTGAGCGTTCTGATAGACTGTCCTTTTTATTTGAGCCAATCGAAGAAAAGAAAGATGAAGAAAGAAGAATGATGATAGCGTCGAAATATTTACAACACTGTGAAGAAGATGAAGTGAAAATTAAAACTAGGGGTGAACACAACAGTTGGTTCACACAAAAGCATTTCCTTACGATTTCTTAGCTCTTAACAAGAGGCAGTTTTTGTGCTGGCGACATTCGCTGTGCACTTGTAGTTCGTGAGGACAAAACGGGTATATTTATCTCAGATGAATTCCAATGGAAGAATAAGGTCAGCGTGTCTGAACTTCAAAACAAAAGATGCATATAGTAATTTTGGGACGAATTGAGGTTTAATAAAGGGTCAACGTAAGTGAAACCGGTGTAGTGCACAATACTTAACAAAAGTATTTAAGATGAGATACTAAATACCTATTTGAAAGTGTATTTAGCGTAACATTTAAGTTACTTTTTGTACGAAATATCTTGCGTACTTTGAAATACTTTGAAAAAGTAATTGAATTACATTCGGAGATACTCAGCAAGTAAGTTGGAAACTGGTAATATAAGAATAAAAAAGTCAAAAGGGGGTGCTCTACTTGTGACGAATTTGCTGAAAATCACATTCTGCTCTGATCTTTATGACTTTCAAGAAGCGATTTAACTGCTGCAATGGAAGATTCTTCGTATACAATTTGTGATATACAACAGAATGGGGACCGAAAGATTTTATGAACATGGGGGACTCACGTATTGTAGGCATGGCCACTGGCGTGCTTTAGCTTGGCATTGCGTGGACCTAACAGCCGAACTAAGAGTTGATCTGGCAGCAAGACTGGATGATGAGTACGCGAGTGAATAACAAACGTGCACGCGCAGGAGAAACATCGGCTAGAGGATAGCAGCCTTTGTCGCTGATCAACAACCAAGACCGAGTATTTTGTCTCTCTATCTAAGGGCGAGGGAGAGCACCTGTACCTTCAGACTGTTAAAAAACATATGAGGAAGGTAAACAGGGAAACACAAGTAACACAATAGAGTGTCCATGAAACCGCTTTCAATCCCTGGCCCCTCCCCCTGGCAGAAAACTGGGTTGGAGGATTCTTAGAATGAAACAAAGTCCGCGTTCGGAAAGAGATAAAAGACACGCTTCTAAACGAGCTTCGGATCCAAAGTTATGCCACAATAGGCATACCAGGGTCTTTCGGGAAGCCCAAAATTTAGGTCACTGCAGCTAAGTAAAACCAGCAGGATCAAGCTCTTTTGGACGAGGGAGTGTTTGTTCTCATTTGAAAACGTGCTCGCGCATTTTCACACCAAAACCCCCTGAACCGGCGATTTCGAAAATGGGCCATCTTGACCGCACCAAGCATTGACGTCATAATCTTCTGCTGACGGAACCACTCTAGCTTCAAACAAGAGATGGAAAATCCCGATGGAGCCGTCACCAGCACTTTGCTAGCTCCAAGCGTAATGTGCCATTCAAAGAAAACTTAAAAAAAAAGAATGCGGAGAGAAGGACACATGAAGGCGGGCGTACTTGGGGCTATGCATTTAGTCTTTTGTTGGCATTCAAAGACTGCGTTTTGCTCGTGCCTTGTTTTCTGCCCTGCGCTTGGTTGCTTTCCTCCAAGTCTGTAATCGGTTCAGCTTTGTCTTGTAGATTGACGATCCCTAGTTGCTTAGATTGTTCCAGCGACAATATGTTCTAAGGTTGAAAAATGTTTTGATATACTGAGTACAAGGTGGTGAGAAATGTAATTAAGATAGTGTAGCAAATGCTAAAGCCGAAACGTATTTGCAAGGCACCGAAATACTATTAAAAATATTTGAAATACAGTATCTTGAGTAGAGTATCTTAGGTAGGCAAACGTTTGAGTGAAACAGGTGTTTGGAAGGGGGGGAGAGAAGTAGGGCCGGGCGTTGTATGACGTATTGGCAGTGTGACAGCTGCTTAAAGGGTGTTCTGCCCCACACTTGTCTTATTTTAGATTGATACCTACTGCGTTTTGGTTTCTTATGAGCTCCCTTTTTCAAAATAAAATCACAAGCAATTTGTTTGTTTGTTCTCACAGGGCTGAACGCGATACCATCATAAGTGGTTTCCACATTCCCGCCGAGACTGTGGTTCTGTCTAATTTCTGGGCAGTCCACCATGACCCTGAGGTGTGGGAACACCCTTTCGATTTCGACCCTTCCCGATTTTTGAATGCGGATCACACTGTACTACTGCCGAAGCCAGCGGCTCTCATGCCTTTCAGTACAGGTATGTCAGTACGAATTCTTAGCCTTGAGCACATGAACAAACAAAAAATATGTTACTAACATTAGAACATTTTTAATTGAGAATGTTGTAATTTTGTTTATTGCGTATTTATGTGCGTGGCGGATTCGATATGAATATAATGACGATTACTTTATTATATCAAAACATGCATGAAACGAAGTTACATGAACATAGCGGATAGAAGTATGTAGCGAAGCAAATATGAAGTAATTTTACAAATCTGGTATTGCTTTTGGGATATTGAGAGAGTAAAACTACTGATTTCGTAAATAATTTTTTAAGACTTCTATTTTATTTTACATAAAGTCTATTGCAGCTAAACGTGTATTTTAATAGTTAGTTTCTTAGCTTTGTAGCAAGGAATATGCAAAATTTGAAAAGAAGCAATGTAATACTTAATACGAACAAAAGTAATAAACTTGTGTGTTATTATCAAACACATTCAAGTTGAACCAATGATCTGGTAAAGAATCATAATACTAATAATTATGTGGCGCAAGTACTTGACTGCTCATTTTCTGATTCAATCAGTATTATTTTTTTTAATTTTAAATAAGTACTGGGAATTGTTTTCTTTTTTTACCATTTCAAGAAGGAGAGGATGCATCAAGTTTCTAGCAGAATATATAAAGTGTTAAAATATTGTGATCGACTAACTTTCACACCAAACGGATGGGGTTTAAATACCGAACAGGAGAGGCACATTGAAGTTACGCGTATGTTTGTATTCGGGACAAATGTTATGGTTTAGAATACCCGTGTAGTGACAGAAGACCAACGATTTCCAGGAAGGCGTATGTGCCCCGGGGAAACGCTCGCCATCATGGAGATCTTCATGTACCTGACGACGCTGATGCAAAAGTTCACGGTGCTGCCCAAGGAAGGGGAGACAATTTCGATGGACATTCACCAAGGAATAACCAACATCCCTCTTCACAGCCAAGAGCTCCGTTTTCTGCCAAGATGAGGAGACATTTGCGATGGGGTTGGAGGATCGTTTGCAAACTAATTTGTGGAGCGTTGTGAAGATGCCAAAGTTATCAGGAAGTAAATAAAATGGGGAAAAACTACTCCCGCGATATCATTCACCGTGACCACTTAACGGTTTTAGAGCGCAGCTGTTAGGCGCC
Organism: Ixodes ricinus; assembly: GCA_037355805.1. Taxonomy (NCBI): domain Eukaryota; kingdom Metazoa; phylum Arthropoda; class Arachnida; order Ixodida; family Ixodidae; genus Ixodes; species Ixodes ricinus. The sequence goes on from JAZHYW010009116.1 coordinate 22,351, forward strand.
CGTTTACGGCTTGAGCGGCGTCGGCGTCGGCGTAACCGCGGGGTAAATTATAAGAAACGTCCCATTAGGCACCGCGCCGAAACGTCACCGTGACTTCCACCGAAACGTTTTGTGGCGTTTCGGCACCGCGCCGAAACGTCGCGAGACGACGCACGTGTCGCGCGTGAAGAAGGAGGAGGGGAGGAAAAGAGGGTACGGATGAGGAGAAGGGGCGAACCCTCCCCTCAGTACCCTCCCTTCCTCCTTCTCAAGAGCTGCGCGTTAAATAGTCATCAGCAAGTTGTAAACGTCTTTTATTTTATTAATGTATTAAATTACATCTAAAAGCTTTATTTCAGAAGTAACTGAACTAACATAATTCCCCATTTATTTATTTATTTATCTATTTATTTATTTTATTTTAAACATGCTGCCGGCCAACTTTTGAGGGCCAAGGCATGAGTGGACGAAAAAAAAAGATCAGCAAAACAAATAAGTAGTTATAAACATACAGTAAAATGTGTAAACAACCTAGTCCGGAAAGATCATTCAAACAAAGAAACGTTCATCAATGGCACTAGAGAATGAACACTAGAGAATGAAGCGAAGGAGACAATGTCCATCACGCTGCGGGGCAACTCGTTCCACTCACAAACAGTACGCGGAAAAAAAGAATATTTTAAAACATCTTGCCTGCAACGAAGCTCACAAATTGGTTTCTCGAGTTCTTTCTGGTATCACGGCTCAAGTTAAATTGAAGATAGGCGTCTAACTTTAAACAAGTATTGTTACGTGTAATGCGATGTAAAATGTTTTAGCGATTTACTTTCCTTCGACATGACAACTCAGGCAGTCCAGTCGCAATGTACAACGGTGATACATGTGATTCTTGGCCATATGAATTATAAATGAATCTGAGAGACTTTCTTTGAGCCGCCTCGAACTGGTTTATATACGATTGTGAATGCGGGTCCCATAATATGTCAGCATATTCTAGCAAAGGGCGAATTAGAGTTTTATACGCTGCCAGCTTTGTTTCAGGAGTGCAATGATTCATAGTCCTCCGCAGTGACCACGGCTTTCTAGACGCTTTGGTAACAACCTGCCCAATGTGAAAGAGCCAGCTTAAGTTAGAGGTAATTGTGACACCTAGATACTTGTAGTCGTGGACCACTGCCAACGCATTGGAGTTGATAGTATGGGGGGGGGGGAAGCGGTACCTTCTTCAGCGTTAGTGTCATTTGCACACATTTCTTATCGTTCAGGTCCATTTTCCATTTTTGTCGCCACAAAGAAATAATTTTAAGGCTATCAATAAAACATGTTTGGTCAGGAACGCAATCTATTTTGGAAAACAATATACAGTCATCTGCAAAACAACTACACTGTATCGAGGGTTTATCTACCATCAGATCGTTGATAAAAACTAAAAACACCTAGTACCGATCCCTGGGGCACTCCAGATAGCACAGGTAATTCAATGGATTCTGCATTGCCCAAAGACACGAACTGTTTACGGTTGGTAAGGTAAGAGTCTAACCATGCCAAGAGGTTGTTATTATCTTGTACCTGCTTTAGCTTATGTAGTAACTTGCGATGGGAAACCCTGTCGAATGCCTTTGCGAAATCTAAGAAAATAGCACCAACTTGATTGTGAATTGTGTGAAGTTCGTGTCACAGTCGAGCACCCTCTACGAAAGCCGTGTTGTTCATCTATTATAAACGACGTGGATTCTAAAAAAGTTATGATGTGCTTGAAAATAAAATGTTCAAGAACCTTACTACATGTACTCAACAACGATAAAGGTCTATAATTTGAACATAAAAATAAGCGCACAAAAAACCAGGGCAAAAAAAGAGGACACGTTTGACAGAAAAGCGCTCGTCTGTCGTGTACGTGTCCTCTTTATTGTCCTGATTTTTTTATGGTGCGCATCTTATTTTACGATGAAGCAGTACCAACTAGCCCAGCTTTGAACCTTGCTGCTAACATATTCCTTGATTTCTTGGGGATTCTGGGACAAGCTATTATAGTGATTGGTTAAATGTTTACGTATGTAATGATCGACTAAATATGACTACGTGCTTCTCATTGTTATGATCCAATATTAACAGCCAAGAGGGTGATACGTTTACACCGTGTACTCAGTAACATAAATATTAAAGTTACGTTTTTTTTTAAATTTTGTTTCAAAGCTTGATTTAAAAAAAACACACAAATCGTCAGTGTACAAAAACACATAGAAATTGAGAAAAGCTCTCGTCCATTTCTTTCTTAATGCTGAGTACAAAGTTGCAAAATTATTACCCTCTTAACGTTGATGTTGGAGGAGAAAAACGAAAAGTACCTAAGACTATTTACGTGTACCTTATCTAAATAATAATTAAACTGCGACTTTAAAGGAAAACTGATTCGGTTCTGTGTTTGAGAAAAACACGTAAGTCATCTTTGTTTAGCCTACAGGATCACGAATATCCAAATTAGTTTTCTATTTGGTTCACGAAGACTGCATAAAAATCATTCTTTCAAAGTACCACTGAAGCCCCTCCTCCCGGAGCGTGACGTCATGTCAAGAGTCATAGATTTATTACAATAAACGCTAGAGGCTCAGCTGGCGCTTAGTGTCTACGGGACTTCCGGTTGCAAATTGACGCAGACAGCAACCAGTCTACTTTTGCAGTGTTCCTGTGTATTCATATAACAAAATGTACGTGATATTTTCCTCGTTGTCAGGGAATAATAGAGATCAGCGTAGTTTCTTTACTCGTAACGGGTACCATGATGCTTTATTGACATTATAAAACTGTAATTTATATAGGTTTTTTTTATTACTGAGCGATTTTAAGTAAGCAAAAATTTAGGCCCAAGTCTATGTCGTATCGCATGATGTGTCAATACAAGCTATCAATCAACAACAATCGTATTTATTTCAGTGAAACAACACTCGGTTACTGCAGGATTTCGATTTTTTATGCACAGTTTGCTACTAATCCAGTTCGTGTTATTCGTTCCATAACTAAACGCTTCGTTCTTGTCGTCTGTTTCGATTGTTTGATTTGGCATCAATTAGCATCCTTTTGGTGTTTTGTCAAGCTGATTAACTCTGTGTGCTTTATGGCATTCACTATATGCGTAAATACGTGCCCTATAATAGCAGTCTGCAACGTCAACACGTATTATACATGTGTATTGAACTATTTTAGCGCAGTGTTCGACGCTATGAATTCTAAATAAAAAACGCTCTAACACATATTTTGTACATTCGATTGGAAAACGTTTCAAACTTTTTATTGTCTCACAATATTACGCAGTATTGGCTCTTATAATAGAGCTCGAAGATAAAACGCATTTGCGTTTTCCCATGGGAATGCATTAGCGGAAGTCAAATTTAGACCGGTAGCTGTCCGCTTCAAAATACAACAGCACCACTAGCGCCACCTGAACCTCCAGTCTAGCGTTTATTTTACTAACTCTAGTGTCAAGAGGTTTTCGGAATCTCCACTTTCACGCATCTTCAGCGCACCGTCAAAGATATGCACGCGCAATCTTGCTATTTTCAAATTGGTCAGAAATTGACATAACGACTGCTGTCAGTTGGGGTAGATATACCTCGAAAGCTTGCAACTGCACGTGCTGTCGCAAGAGCGACACGGGCTTGGCGGTCGAAAGATCCTTTTATGACGTAGGGAGTGGTCGGAGGTTTTTTCGTGTTTTGTCGCGTTTAGTTACATCTTCGGGGTAAACGAACGTAATATTCAGATTCATGGGACAAAATTTTCTCGAATTCACCTCTAACCCCTTTGTTTTTCAAGAACATCTTCAGCTTTATTTTATTAGCTTGCCCGAAATCCCCAAGAACACAGGGAACATTCTGAAGCTAAGTTACGTTTGAGTTTAAATTTTATACATCTTTTGATCAACTAAAACCGTCTTCTACCCATTCAACATGGCTGCCGTGGAACCGGAGCCTTAATAGCGTTGTGTTCGAGAGGCTCCTACATTCCCGGACAACTTCTGTGGCCATGGAGTCAAAGCTAAAGGCGCACATGCGCCTCTGCATCTTGAGCACCCATCAAACCTGTACAGGTGCACTCTTCACTTCCGGAAACGAGTAGGAAAGGGCTACTGCGCGCTTTCCTCCATGCTGAATTGGGGCAAATGGTAAGAAGACACGGATGGCGGTCATGAAGCTCTACTCCGTCGGACTCAGTAACTTTCGCACGTCAATGGTAGGTAAAAAAGGTCAGCTGAAACTGGCTCAAACTCTGTTTAGTTTGAACTTAGTCTGACCACTCGGACGGCAGATTCCTGGCCCTCAGCGCCTGGCATACGGATTACGTCCATCATACTGCTAGTCGCACATGTTTTTTTATATCTTCTATTTCTTTGTATATCTTCCACCATGATTTAGCATGACCGTGATTGAAACATCACGTGCACCATATTATCAGTCATTGAGAGTTACTCCGACGCACTTATTAATTTCGATTTCTAACGCGACCGCGCCCAGGTATTATTCTCAGCCTCGGTTGATGGCCACATTCGAATTTGTGAGGACGCCCTGGAAACACGCCCAGCACGCTGGCGGTAATAGCGCCTGCTCAGTTTGCGCCTCCTATAGTTCCCATTAGATGGCGCAACTCTCTCTTTATATATGGCTCTGGTGGAAGGCAAGCTCTGCAGGCGTTGCGCACTCTGCAGTGCACCGGTGCTCTTGGAAAGAAGCACAACTACAACTTGGCCGCAGAGAACAGGAATTGTAAATCAGAAGAAATCGCCGTACGGAATGAAAGGGCATGGCGAATGGCATTAACGAAAAAACTTAGCGGGACAACCCAAATTTCGACATTACGCATTTGAATGAAGCTCAGAAGTATGAAGATAGCAGCTTTAATAATTATCGCGCGCCTGCTCTACTCAGCATTGCAAAGTGCATTCCACTAGAAAAAACAAGTATTTACGACAAAGAATAGAAAGAAAACATCATAATTCTTCATCAGCGAGGCAAAACTAGTTGTGAACAAACGTCGGTGTTGCTGGCGACACACTCACAGCATAACAGGGGCCGCAGCAGCAAGCGTACATAAGAAATCGAAACATGCTGCATTCGACGGATGTCAATGCCTGGATGCTTGTGAAAACCTGGGAAATATTTTTGTCAATGCGTTGAGGTTCCTAAAGTTTTGCAGATTCTTGTTTGGTGGTCTTTCTTTGTAGCCTGCGCGAAGGTGGCATAGGACTTGGTTCTGTAGCAATGTGATGATTATGTTTCACCGGCATTTTCAGGACACAGGCAAAAATTAGCACTTGTGCCAGAAACACGCGGTTCAGTTCCCAAGCCAGCAGCGAGCACTTCATGCGTTGTCCGCGTAAATCACCTCCTCTAGTGTGCAACATTCTTTTAACTAAGTGTTTGGTCTTTCGCGAAGCCTAAAAGTGCAGCCTGGATAAAAGCGTGGCCGCGAGGGTCGACACTGATTAGTGGACGGGGTGAGTGAGGAGGGAGGAGAAGTGCTCGACACTGATTGGTTAAATCGGGGAGTGTCGTGACCAGGCGTTGAGTGAAGCTGGGGAACACATGAGCGATGAAGAACAGGGGGCGCGCTGCAGCGCGCACCAGTATCCTACGGCAACCGGTGCCAGCTGGCGTCCCTGCGTCACTTCTGCGCGGCCACTCGGATCTGATCGATACAGATCAAAGCCACGCAATCCGCCTGTGGCGCGCCTGCGGCGCGCAAGCGTGAATACAGCAGCACCCACTTTTACCGCCTGCATGTTCCATGCATGAGGAGAGGTAAGTGGAGGTGGGAGAGGATGATGGGGTTAGAAGGTTCTGGGAGATGACCAAGTTTATCGCTTCAAATGTTTGCATGCCGCAGTTAACGCTAAATGATCTGATGAAGAGCGTCCAGGAATGTAGGGGTCTTTGCTGAAGCAGGTCATGACGTGCAGCTAAACAAACTTCACTGAACGTTTGTGATGCGAGAACATTTCATGTATGCAACACAATTGCCTAGCAATTTGCCATACGTTTGAAGGCTGAAGCATATACCTGGACACTGATGGATATAGAAGCTGGAGAGAAGCTAAGATTGAGTACAGGTTTGCTGGACGGAAACCACAGAACTCGGCAAATCAGCTTCGCAATCTCAGTGACGGAAGTGCTGCGCCGTTTGCACCAAATTGCACCATGAAAGAAAACCTGCTACATCTTGCCCCGAAAAGCTATTTTTGCTAAAAATTGTGTCACGCCTTCACCAAGATGGGCTTAAGCAAGGCAAA